>NW_024121144.1:3247268-3292815 GCF_016745375.1 Pimephales promelas
AATAGCATGTGAACTTTGGTATAAGAATGCTAAATATAAACATGAGACATTTAGATCAACTTTATGTAGATTCAAATGGAATCGTTGTGCATATTCGATATATTTCTCAGCCTTACGGTGAGGGCAAAGATGAGTGTTCAATATTTGTTGTCACCTCAATGTGTTTGTCCTTTATGCATAAACATTATTCAAATGACTGGAGTTCCAGCCACAGCCTCATAACCATATACAAACTCCTCAGTCTGCTGAACTGGGAAATAAAATCCCTCCTCTCGCCTTTCCACTTTGTTCTCATATAAACGACAGAACCTAGAGTAGTCTACCATGCACAGACTTTTTTTAGTTTGGCAAATTGTAAAATCTGTGCCTTAAGATTTATTTATTTGGTTGAGTGGGAACCGATTAGTGCAGGGATTTTAAAACTGGGGTAGGCTATAAAGTTTAGAATTTTTTTTATATATAAATTTGATTAAAAATATACAGGTATAAACAGACGTCTGTGTGTTTAACAGGTCCTCCTGCCTGCTGGGTCAGAGTACGGTATCTGTAGAATAACCTGCTCAACGCTCTGTCCTGTTCTGGAGTAGAATAGCATGTTCAATTAACATCTGTGCTAAGCAATGAATGTGCAGTAATTGTTAATTGCTCCAGCGTCTTGCTCAGGTTGAGCCTCGGCTGAGTAAATTGCTGTAATTCTTCAGTCATTTTTCTATTTAATCAGGTGAGCATCTCGCCACCTCCCGGTCCCAAACCGCTGCGCTCTCCCCCTTCAGCGGCCCGTAATTGGCCTAATGAAGAATCCAATCTCAACTGGCATCACATTAGAAACCTGTCATTCTCACTCACCCTCTCTCTATGTGTCTCATCTCGTCTGTTTATCGGCTCAAAGCTATGATGCTCTTTTCAGTGGGGATGAGCGAGGGGTTAAAGGTTAAGAGTCACCTATAAAGTTCATTACTGGGGGGAAAACCCTCCTTAGATGACCAATTACAACCACCTCGAGGAAGACAGAGAGTGTGTGTGGATGAGACCGGTTGATTCAAATGCTGTTGAAATCAGGTTTAAGGTCTCTTTCTCTCTCTACATATAAATATAGAAAGAAAGAGCAAGTGCCTAAAAAAGCTAATGTAAATTATGTATGCTTTATGTATATATTAATGCTGCATTCAAATGTTTAATGTATAACATATCTCCTGATAAATATGCTACAATGTACTTGAATAGTAAAAACTACCCATGTACACTCACATATATTTACAGTATATAAATAAATAAATATATACACTACATATTTACAAATTTACATATATGCATATATTTACATATATTTATCTAAAGCGACTTACATTGCATTGCAAGCTACACATTTACATTCTCATCAGTTCTTGCTTTCTCTGGGAATCAAGCCCATGACCTTGGCGTTGGCGTTGCAAGCGCCAACGCTCTACTCTTTATATATATATATATATATATATATATATATATTAATTTTTTTTTTTAAACTACAGTAGATAGTTGCATACATGTCTTGAAATATGCTGAAGATATATTCAGACATGACATTTTGGCATTATGAGAATTATCATATTAATGACTTCTCCATATTATACATATGGTGATGTGTAATACTGTATGTATTCATAAAATGTAAATATTCAAATGAACATTTTAAAATCTGTATTTCTTTGTTTATATGTCTTTCTTATAATATATACACAAATATAATGTATTTTATCTCATTTTAATGTTCATTATTATTATATATTATTTTATATATCACACACACACAAACAAAATCAACATGTTTTTTTTTAAATTTCCTTTTATTTAACAGACACATTACAGTAATATGGTTTCCACCAAACTATTAAGCAGCACAACTGTTTTAACAGTGATAATAAATCTTTCTTGAGCATAAAATCAGCATATTAGAAGGATTTCTGAAGGATCACGTGATTCTGAAAGACACACTGAAAATTCAGCTTTGCATCACAGGAATAAATTACATGTAAAGATAACGCACATAATAAATACTTGGGAGATGATTAGTACAGGGAATATTGACTGGGAACAGCGGACACACCAGCCAGTTCCACATCATGTGTTACCTTGCTCTTCTGTTCTTTCTGTCTCTTGTCCTTGCTCACATCCTATTTCTACAGATGGCATCTGATTACATCTCATCCACTCCACCCTCTGATGGCGAGCCGTAATCACACACTCCTCAAAATGGGCACCAGAGATAGGTTGCCATGCTGTTCTCAAGTGGACACACCACAGACACATAGCCTGTCACTGGAATAACACTCACCCTTCCCCAGAATCCTCGCCGCCAACAAACTCAAGAGCTGTTCCCCATGACATGCGTGTTGTTTACCAGCCTCTACCCGTAATGCCAGATGGTTGTATGATACATGTGCCGATAGGACTAGGAGCGAGTGAGATTCAGCTGTGGATTCATGGGATTGACAGGCTTGCGGGAACAAATTAGACTATTAACCCCCATTGTCCTGCGGTCTGTGGCTGATGAGGAATATTGCAGGTGTGCATGTGTTTGGAAGGGCCATATAATCACCTGCTTGATGGACGTTCGTCCCTTTATCTTTGGACTAGCCATCGCCTCATGGTGCCAGGTGGAGCTTACACACACGCACACACAAATTAGGGCCGTCAAAATTAATAAATTAACGTTTGATTTTTGTTTAATTCGTATTTTTTTCTGTTGTATTGTGAGTCTTGGATTGTTCCAGAGATCTATCAAGTGTGTTTTTTATGGGTATTATTTTTTAATTTTATTATTAAAAATTATCTTAAGCAGTTTTAATTATCTTTGATCACTGAATTATCATATCATTGATCATTGAACAGGTTGGAAACATCACCCATGAGCGAACCAACTATAATTCGTAAAAACATGAAGATGACAATAGAGAATAAAAAAATATTACCATGATGATTATAATACTAAAATAATAATGTAAATTTTAATACATTTGTTTAGAAAGCAGATATATATATATATATATATATATATATATATATAAAATTATTATTATTAGTATCATTATTTTTACTATTATCATTATGCATGCAAGTTCATAAATTGTGGTATTTTCTTATTTAAATGCATGGTTGTAACCTTTGTTATTAGTTGTGTTATATGTTATATCTAATAAGTTTTTGTTTTAGTAATAAGTTTTTGTTTAAGTTTTAGTGCAGTTTTATGCTTAAGTTTTAATGTTTATTTATATTTTTTTACCAACTCTAAACATAAATAGATTATTAAGTAAGACAAATCTCAATATGAGTGTGCGTACAGTGCTTAGCATAAGTGAACACACCCATAAAATTTACTAAAAAAATCCTCTTTTGGAAATTGATCTTAATGGAATGAATAATGTATTGTAAATAAATAAATGTAATAAGTCAGGGTGCATAAGTCAGGACACCCCAATGTTAAATTCCCATATGAGGCAGCCCTAAATATACTTATAGCTATATGCATATATCCAAACTAAAATGATGAGTAGGACATTGCAATTGCTTCAGATTCCCAGGAGCCTCTCCGTGTGTGGGTTCAGAGGAGTAATGGCGTGTAATGGGACGGGGGTCTGCTCGTCCTTTCCCAGGTCTACACTGGGCTCTTAATGGATAGCTTGTTTGTGTGAGCGTCAGGCTCGTGTGCTCGTCCTTGGGTGGGTGAACGGCTTGTCCTGCTGCTGAGGACGCTTAGTGTTCAATGGGCATATAATGTCTGGACGTGAATGAGCGCATGCGATTGGTGCAGCAGGTGTCTGTGAAGGTCACTTTTAAGTGGACACACAGTTACGCCCCTCTCGCTCAGTATTGGCATCTACTGGTCCTGACGGAGGCCTTTGGCACTCGATGGTCCATCTGTCAGTCTGTCTCGTGCTCTTTCTGTCTCTTCCTCTTCCCCGCAGTCGCACTTGCGCTTCTCCTGACAAGCTCTTTTATCAGGTCTGAATGTAGTGCACTTTTCCCAGCTACCCTCTCCATCTTAATCAATCACGAAAGAGAGAGAAACACACGGGAACGCGAGGGAAGATAGGCAGATGGTAAGAAAAGACAGACAGTTTCATAGATGGATAATCTTACTCAAGGACACATGCTTCCTGTTCTCGCACCCGCTAAACATTGCTCAACCGACCCTCACCAAAACTGTTCTGACTAGTCCGGTCGAAGTTTTGCCCCAGCTGGCAGATGTTGTAAATTTCATTTCAAAGTACTTTAATTGACAAGGCTTTTTTCATGACAATGTTTTCAACTCTTTTTTTTTTTAACATTTAGATTTACATTCGGCAAATTCTAACATCACCAACTAGTTCTAATTCTGATGTCGCCATCTATTGGCCTGGCATGAACAATACAGCGCTTTTAGTCTTAAAAAAATTAAAGTTGGGCAGTGTTGTTGCTCTAAAATGATGGTATTTTTAATGACTTTTATCATTTAGAATTTTTTTATTGCATTGTATTTTTCATTTTTATATTAGATATAATCTAAATATAATATTTTAAAAGCAGATTTTTTTTTTTTACAACTTCAGAATGATAAAAAAAATCATTAAAAACAAGTTGTATTTACATATACCGTCATTTTAAAACCACAACACTACACTAAATAATGCTGGGTTGTTTTAACCCAAATTTGGGTCAAATATGGACAAACCCAAATGTTGGGTTAAAAATGTCATTTAAAATCTTTCACTTTCAACTGTACATTTTTTAATTACATTTTTAACCCAACATTTGGGTTTGTCCATATTTGACCCAAATTTGGGTTGAAACAACCCAGCATTTTTTAGGGTGTACCAGTGCCTTATTTTAATTTACTATAAATAATAATAATAATATTTTTTTTGTACAAATGATCATTATTATTGGTTAAAACATCATTGTTTTCTCTGCTATGTATATTTCTCTACTAATGCATAATAATAATAATAATAGTAATAATAATAGTTTGTTTTATTGAATTTGCCATTTCCCCCCATTCTTTCTTATTTCAAGAAACACCTTTCTTTTCATTTTTTTTTTTTACAGTGAAACATCAATCACAAAATGCATTATTACACTAGATGTTTTGCCAATTGAAAAATACAATGAGGGTGAGTTGATAACAGTTTTCATTTTGGGGTGAATAATTTAAATAGAAATGTCTTTCACATCTGAACACATCTTCAAAAAGTTTGAGTTTACTTGTCAGGCCTTTGTTAAACATGTTTCACAGCTTCTGAGGAAGGCAAACCTTCAAAAAATAAAAAAATAAAATAAATTGTGGGGGAAATTGAGTTGTTTGGCCTTTACAGCTATCTTCGAATGCTCTTCATCTTTGGCATTGAACATGGCACTTCTATTGGCAGTTCAGGTTGTCATGGTTACGTGCCAGGCCCAGACAACAGTTGTCAGGGAAGGAATGCAGATACGAGAGCTTGACGCATTAAAAGGCTTTTAAGTGTGGAAAATGCACGTCTTAATGCAGGCTCGCTTCCTAAACTTTAATTAGTCAAAGCTATACCGAAGGGTCAATCGGAAGGATGTATTCGAAACGTTCCTTTAAGAGAAGGATAATAACGAGGAAGGGAGTGAAGAATCTAGAGCTTTCGCCTACATAACTTGTAAACACTCTGAGGGCAAATGTTGTGCAGTGCTTTGTTTCGTGCCATTGAGCCTGTTAATGACCCGTCGTCCACGTGCTACTCCGTGGGCTGTTTTTCATTTGCGTCGTTCGTTCCCTCCTTCCCCAAACCGTCCTCCACCTCCTCCTTTCAGCTCCTCCACCGACTGCATCGACCGCTTCCCTGAGAATGTCTGTTTAAGGGAGCTCTCTAAATTGTTGTACAAATTGGATACTCTGAAGCTCCCTTCACATGAGTTAGCTGCTATTCATAAATATAGGGAAGTGGGACTGCGGTGGTCTGTTTTCTTCTATTAGCCTTGAGGAAATAAGCCTTTTTTGGCCCATTTTAGAAATAAGACTATGGGTAAGACTAGAAGTTTGATGCCCTAAACGTATTTTTACAAAAAAGCTACCGAATGGAGAATAATTAAATGTGTAATTGAGACATTAGGATTTAATTATTATTATTTATTTATTTTACTATTGTTTTTATTTTATATTCTCTATTACAAATGGATATGGCTTATGTTTTTATTAAAGAAAAAAATCTAAATGTCAGTGTTTTAAAAATGATGCTGATTTAGTTTCTCACACACACATATGCAGATAGTCATAATCAGACATGTATGTCAGTTAAAAAAAATATTAAAAATTATGCAGAGCACACAAAGTAATTTTTTTAAATATATTTATTTTAATACATTTGTTCTTTGTATTTTTTACATGGCTTATGTTCAGAATATTAAACAGAAATTTGACTTATTACTGCTGTCAAAGTCTAATCAAAATTTTATTTTTCCAGTACTAATTCCTTCATTTTTTCCCCAAAAGTTTCTGAATCACTATAATGTGATAAAATGTGTATTGTGATGAATCCATTTACTGGCATCATAAATGAGCAGCCAGTCTAACCATTTCTTGAGCTGAAGATAAACTATTACCCTTGCTAGTTGCTACAAAAAGCATATAAGATGTTTAAAAAAGGCCTGTCCTCTCAGCCTCTCTACTTGTGGAGTTCAAAGGTCAGTGTCAAAATGCCTCCATCCAATCAGCACCCAGTGTTGGTTCTGAACCAACGCCTGGCATTTCAACACTGCTGATAGGACTGGTGCAGTGAGGCCTGCGATTTCTCCTAATCAGGATTTCCATATTTCCATTTTCATGAGGGTGAGATTTTCCAGCGCCTCGGGCGAGGGCTGATCTTTGATCCTCTATGCTGGTCTGTGAACTGAAGTTGGGGCTTTGGCCACGGTGCTATTGCGTTTCCTAGCAATTGTTTCAATGTGTTTTAATTGGAGGAAAAGAAATCCAAAGATTTAACAAGGCTAGTGAAAAACCATGGCAATGTCTTTAAAAATATTATATTATAATATTATATATTTTTTGTGTGAAATATAGTCAAGCATCTAATTTGAAATCCCTGTCTCGTTGCCCTCAGGTTAAGCTCTTAATTACATAAGCCATTTAACATGGTTTAGTTCAATTTAAATCTCAGAGGTATAATCAGTTTTGGCTGGAATGATTTCATGCTTATGAGTGTTTTGTGTAAAGGGAGTGCGTGGTAAAAGTGAAGCATTCAGAGATGAGCATCCGTGACCGCAGCACCCTGCTCAAGGTCACTGTTCCCATTGTTTCAATTTTGTATTGACAGTAACCATGACGACTGTCACGTTGTGCGTTTCCGGGGTTCTTTAAATGGCTTGACCCAGTCTATGTGTTCCGACTCTGTTCTAAACGCTGAATTGTGACTTTTGAAATTCACTCATTGAGTCATCTAAAGAGCTAAACAGTTGTCTTTTTGGAAGTGATTTAATACTTTGAGTCCAATGAAAAGAAAAAAATTATTATTATATATTTTTTTGAAGAAAATTGTTTCTGTTAACTGCTCATTTTCAGGTAGAGAAATAAATAAATAAAATGATGTTGCCTTTAATTCATGTCTATTTGCTATAAAGTCAATTTTGTTCTAGTGTCAATATGAATAATAATATCGATAATAGCCATGTTAAAATAATAACCAAATAACATATATATATATGGCTTTGTATGAGTGAAAGGCGGTTAGTAATTGCATGTGTGCTTTTGTGCTGCATGTTTGGGATATTTAGTGATGGTAATAGTGGGCACAGCTGTGGGGATGCTGTCAATGGATGCCATGTTTTCTATTGTCTACGTGGCATCACTCAACCAAAAAAAGCAACAAGTGGGAGTTATAGACAGCAGGGCCTGGCGTTGCACACTCTACCCATAATTAGCCTGTTCTGTTAACAGAATCCTGACGAGGGAAAAACAGCCTGCGCCCTTCCTCTAAATTACACAGTATTTAGATCAGCCCGTGTTCACTGAGAATTACAGCGATAACACAAAACTGCAGAAGAATATTGCTAAATATCTGGAAGACTTGTTGAATTACTCCAGATATGTTTAAGATGCGTTACAAATATTTAAAACTAATGCCGATTCGATTGCTTGATCTAAACATAGTAACTTGGTCTGATTCACAGACAAATGAATCTGAGCAAATCTTTTTAAAGATTCATTCTAAAAGACTTTGGAGTAAATATAAATCTAATTCATCGTTTTACTGATTCATCAGCTTTTGAATTCATTGGTTTTGAAATACAGTGCCGAACAACATCCACTTATTTGTGATCAATTCTATTTTATTGAAATAATGATGCATTAACGTGGAACTTTAGTGAGTGAGTCATATGCTGATCCGGATTCAGTCAGTTCATTCATTGAACGGTATGTCAGAAGAATACATATATTAATAACTAGGCCTATGTAAAATGGGAATAAATAAGTAAAAAGTCAAATGTATGTCATCAGTTGCAGTTCTCTTCCATGAGGACAAATGTTTTTGCCATTATCCTCCTGAAGTTCACTTGAACCATGTGCCAGACCACTGTTTCAAGTTGAATCAGGAAACACAGGATAGAAAAAGCACACTGATATGAAATCAAGCCACTCTAAAAAATGCTGAGTTGTTTCAACTTTATGTCAAATATGGACAAACCTGAACGTTGGGTTAAAATTGTAATAATAAAAAAATAACCCAATGGGTTTGTCCACATTTGACCCAAAGTTGGGTTTAAACAACCCAGCATTTTTTAGAGTGTTAGTGTTCAGGGTTGGGGTCTGTTGGACTCTAGCATAATGTTTCTGTGTGTTTCTGCCAATGCAACATGCTGTCATGCTACACACGGGAAATGGTAAGATCCAATTGCAATATTTTATTAGGAAAGGGTCAAACTCCGAATAGTCAATAAGCCCAAACATAGGAACAAAAACAAGAAACCAGCAAACCAGAACTTCGGAAGTGACATGACATGTAACACGGACTGAACAAACAGGGTATATACAGCATACACACAGATACTAACAATGTGACGGGAAACAGCTCTGTGGAATGATCAATGAGCGACAGAACAGGATGATGGGAAATGTAGTATAAGTGAATGACATACTATGGTGGTTACCCAAGGACACACAGTGACACGTGCTGCATTACATCTTTCCATCTCCATTTAACCTTCAACCAACTACAGCTGGAGTCAAACCCCGGCAAACTTATCGCCAATGCTAAAGTGCACACGTGTACTGGTAGACACATCGATGCGCTTCCGGCTACGCTTTGATCATTTAAGCATTTGCATAGCGGGAAGAAACATGTAAAAAAGCCATGCAGGCGATATGTCATTCTGCTCTTTTTAAACACAATCGAGGCAGCTGAAGAGAGAGGCACTTTTTTATAACACGTCCTCTTTATCTGTTCAATCGGTCCTCCTCATGTCCCCGAATGTCACTCATAATCTGTAAGGTCATATTTGAACATGTCATCTCAAGACAGGAGGGAGATGAAAGGGCGCTAGGTGGAGGATAAGAGCTTGCTACGTGAGTGAGAGGGGTGAGACGTGAAGGTTAGGAAGGGACGGGTCGAAGCCCTCACTGTCATGGCTTCAGAGTGGATGACGCTATACACGACAGCGCAGTCTCAGAGATGTTGCAAAACGATGCTCTGAGGTCATTTTAACCTTGTTTGACTGGATTTTGCAAAGTGACTGGATTTTTATGGCTGTGGCTTTTCATGTGATATTCTATCTATTAAAATAAATGTAACTTTCAGCTTATTGAATACTTTGGCCATGTTCAGACTGCCAGCAATTATTTTTTTTTTTGGGCATTTCCAGATTTTATTCGTAGTGGATATAAGACACATGCCTTTGGTGTGAGAGACCCGGGTTCGAATACACTGTGAGAGACCACTATGTGTCCCTGAGCAAGACACTTAACCCCTAGTTGCTCCAGAGGACATATTTTGCAATTTTAAGTCGCTTTGGATAAAAGTGTCAGCTAAATGAATAAATGTAAATGTAAATGTATTCAGATGAGTTTTTACAGAGCCCTTAAAAGTATATGGTGAAGGAAAAAAATATGAGATGGGAGGAAAAATTATTTGGCCAAGCTTTTGGAAATGTTTTGCGTCCTCACGAGAAAATGTGTTCACTCGCAAAATGTTTGCGTTCCCTAGAGAGTTTTTAATGACACATAACTATGTCTTTATTTGATTTGGTTTATTTCATTATTTTTTCATACATATTCTAAATATTTAAAAATACCTAATGTAAACCTTTAAAAATATATTCCAAATGTCAAAATTCAGATAAGAAAATGGTCGGAAAATAATGTATTACGGTTGTTTTTGAATTAAATATATATATTTCTTCAAGCTTGTTCACATGACATCTTCAGCCTTACTGAAACAACATTTTTTCCTGAAATCCTGCCAAATGAGGGGAAAAATCTTGGAGTATATGCTTGCTGTGGCTGATTGTGTTTCTGAGAGGACGAATATCCCCAGTCTGTACGACGTCACAAATCCAGCTCCCATGTTTCCAGGAATTTGGTCGTATGTACCACTGATTAAGGTTTTTAAAACACACTCCAGACAATCCCAGTTGCAGACACTCCAATTTGGTGAACCTTTCACCTCTTTTAAAGTTGGAGCGATGGAATATGATTTTGCACTGGGTGGGAGAAAGCCATGGTCAGAGCTCTTTCACAGAGGGTCACAGGCTACTATGTAATACTGTTGGCCGCTGGCCACAGGGTGTGTGTGTGTGTGTGTTTAGGTTGAACTCTAGCTGATGTAAGATGGATTAGGGCTCCGATGGGAATACCAGCTGGCTCTCATTTCTCCTGTCCCTCCAAAATCCTCATCTTATCTAACAGCCCGAATGTTATTAGAGAGAAAAGAGTGTGTGTGTGTGTGTGTTTGAGAGAGCGAGAGAGAGTGAGATTTATGGAAAAAGAGATCAAAAGAGAGAGATAGAGAGAAAGGAAGAGAAATGAGAATATGGGGAAATTAAATACATCATTTATTTGCCCTCCTAAAGCCAATACGTGTATTATGGCATTTTTAAAGGTACAGCACACCCAAAAATGAAAAATTTCATTGATTTTGCTCATCGTTCCAACACACAGACACACACATTCTTTCTTTCGGTTGGTTTAATTTCTTTCAGTTTAATCTTTTCTATGAGTCTTTTGATCCAGTTGACTGCTACTGCAACTTCCATAGAAATGATTTTCAGTGAATAAGGATTTCAATTTTGGTCTGGTATATTGTATGATTTCAGAAGAGTTGTGAATGCAGAGCGTGAGTCATGTAGACCCATGTTACTATGCTTTATTGCTTCTGTGTCCGTTTTTAAGCTTTTAGGCTCAACATTCATAACATTGCAAAGCAAAAGTCGTCAATAATCCTTTACAGAAGAAAGATGCCTGGTTTAAAATAACGCAACCATGATTAAATAATGCCAGAATTGTATTTTTAGTTCAATCTGTCCCTTTAAATCCCACTGGACTTGGTCTTTGGAGAAATGCAGAGTGTATGATTGAGTATTGGATAGAGGGTGGGAGAAGTGACAGGGAATGGCAGACCTCTCTCTACCTCAGTCTAGATTGGGTCTGTCATGGGTCTTTATGGGACCCGGGGTTCACCGTGAGGTCAGTTTAGACATCTGATGGATTTGTGGTGGTTGAGACTTGTTTAAAAAACTATTTGTCTGCAATGTGAGATGCTGATAGAAGTATATTCATCAGAGAGACACCAGGGCTTGAGTGATATTCACACACGCTTTTCTCCAGCCATTAACAAGAGTGATATGGCAGAGATGGAGATATGCATCACGACGACGCTTACGTTATTTACTAAGCTCCTGTCTGCCAAAGTACGTTTACTTAATGAGACAGATTTAGAGGCTTTTCTCACACACACCAGATGAGCCTCTGTGACGCACCCTTGACTCAGTTGACAGTCACATGAAGTTTTTTAGAGTTCAGAGCGGAATATGTAAAACATTTGTTTTCCTCAAAGATTAAAGCTACCAAAAATAATGCTTGCAATGCGTTAATAATTTTCTCAAGCAGGAGCACAGCCATATTCCATATGCAAATGCATTCAGATGATGTCTTTAAATACTCCTCTGAAAAGTGTGTTTTTTTCTTTCACCCTGCAGTTAAAAAAGGTTAATTATTCCCAGTCAACAGATCTGACGTTTAACTATGCAATTAATCTTCTTGCTCATGAGGGGACAGAGAGGTAGCGCTTAAGCAGAAACACTCAGTCGCCACTGTGAGATTGTGTCTGCGTGAAGATGTTTGGAAGTATGGAAGTAATATTGGAAGGAAGTAATATTGGAAGGAAGGAATTTAGAAATTTTCGAATTTTGCAAGGAAGGAAGGAATTTAGAAGTTTGAGAAGGAATTTTGGAAGGAAGGAAGGAATTTTGGAAGGAAGCTTGGGGGGAATTAAGGAAGGAAGGAAGCTTGGCAGGAAGCTTGGAAGGAAGGAAGAAATTAATTTTGGAAGGAAGGAATTTTAGAATTTTGGAAGGAATACATTTTGGAATTTTGCAAGGACGGAATTTTGGAAGGAAGGAATTTTTGAACAAAGGAAGGAAAGAATATTGGAATTTTGGAAGGAAGGAATTTAGAATTTTGAGAAGGAATTTTTGGAAGGAAGCTTGGGAGGAAGGAAGGAAGGATGTTTGCAAGAAAGGAAGGAAGCTTGCAAGGAAGGAAGGAAGGAAGGGAAGAAGAAAGGAAGGAATTTTTGAATTTTGGAAGGAAGGAATTTAGAATTTTGAGAAGGAATTTTGGAAGGAAGCTTGGGAGGAAGGAAGGAAGGAATTTGGAAATTTTGGAAGGAAGGAATTTTAGAATTTTGGAAGGAAGGAATTTTGGAAGGAAGGAAGTTTGAAATGAAGTAAGGAAGTTTGGATGGAAAGAAGGAAAGGGTTTGGAAGGAATGATGGATGGATGAATGCTTTGTGACTTTGACAGAGAACAATAACATATCTGGTCTATTGTGATTTTCTTACTAAACATTCCTACAATCTACAAGAAATGTGCCACTGCAAAAATGAACTTTCTTGTGCTGTCCAATGCTTAGGAACATTTCTGTCTTACTGTTTTTGCAGTTTTCCATGATTCTGAGACGCCGTGGTGAGCTTGTCAAGTGGACTCTTCCCTCAGCTGGCCTGCGTGTGCGTCTGCTTCACTGTGAGCCGGAGGAGCGAGAGGTATGAGCTAGTAGAGGTAAACAGAAGTCACCCCAGTCGAGAAAGAGCCAGAAAATGTGTCTGAAAAAATTATAAAGAATTGTATTGAATTATTTGCTGTCTGAATTATGCACAGGGGTTTTCATCCACAGTTTTCTTTATCCCCAGAGGTAGGTCTGGTTATTGATGAAAAATTGAACAAAAGACAAACTCTTGATTTTATGATTTTATTTTGATTTCCATTCCACTTGATTCGACTTTTATTTTAAAGTCTGTTTGTGATTCACTTTTTCATAGTGAACACTACTCATGCAGTATATGTTTTTTGATTCATTGAAAAGAACCTCATTCGTGTTGTGTTTGAATTTGTGTGAAGCCCAAAATTCAATAGACATTCCTTGCCATTTAATTATAAGTCTTTTATTACATCACATAATACAGACTGCAAAATTGCTATCTCAGTCGGTTGTTAATATTGAAATTGGGAATATTGAGAATACATCTCTGGCTTTTTCAAATGAAGATCATGATTTATTGGAAAAATTCTTTTTACTCGGTCCTACTATTATAGTAAAAACATCTTGTTGTTGTTAACAGAAGGGCCTAAAGTGATTGTTTCTTATTTGCATAATTTATTTGTTTATTTTTTACTCTTGGGGGATTTGGAAGGAGGAAGCTTATTGCTCACAATTATTCTCATATTCACCGGTGTTGTAAATGCCATGCCACCACTAGTAAAATCCATCATTTCGTGCATCACTTCGTTCTTCGTTGCCGCTGAAATTTATGTAAAGATTCAGTCTCTGAGCAATTAGATGGAAGCAGGTCTGTACTGAGCTGTGGGAGTTTCTGAGGGCTTCACTCTCAGGCTCTGTTTGCTACATTACAAAGACAGCCGCAACTGTTTTTACTCTTTCATTCCTCTCATCTCTTCCTCTGTTTACCTCAGGCCGCTGCCAGGCTTCCATTATATTTCACAGTTCAGCTGGTCTGGGGTGAGCTGCAGGGATTTAGGTATCTGCGATGCTCAACTCAACCCAATCAAACTCAAGCACACACATATTCAAACACACGAGGGCTGTAGAGACGAGAGCAGGAGAGATGTTTGGCACGGTGTTACTTACCATACACTTTTTTTTGTAGCTGGTTCTTTTTTGAATTGATTTCAATAATCTGTTCTGTTTACAGTGTCTGGCACCTCCAGTGAGTTCAACAGATTTTGGAATAAAATGTGTCAGTCACTTACTTTATTGTTTTTTTTGTGTGTGTGAAAACTGTTTGCTTTCATATCACTTATTCATATTTCTCGTTCTTTGAAATGTCCAACTGAGAACTGAGCTTTAGTCAAGCGTGTGACTGCTTTAGTGACTTCTCTGGAAAGACTTACCGGTACTGTTTAGTTTGACCCATGGAGTCTGAATGTGAATGTTTGTGAATGAACTGAACGTGCATCTCATGAAATAAACGAATCGGGCATCATGCGGCGGCATCTTGATGGCTCAGTTTGGCATGTGAATCATTCTTGTTCGCAACAGAATTTATGAATCACAGACTTATGTGTTTGATCACAATACTTTTCAGTGACATGGACGATTGGAACGTTTTTTAGGCTATTATCATTGTCTTTTTAGAATAGCTTGATAAGTCTTGTAACAAGGGACAATGATAGGTTGTAGATAGCCAGCAGCCATATAAACCAGTAGCCCAAGACTGGTTGCCCACTGAAGCTAAGCAGGGCTGAGCCTGGTTAGTACCTGGATGGGAGACCTTCTGAGAAAACCAGGTTGCTGATGGAAGAGGTGTTAGTGAGTAATGGGGACACCATACTGTCAAAGAGCACCATCCTTCGGATGAGACGTTAAACCGAAGCCCTGACTCTCTGTGGTCACAAAAAATCCCAGCGGTGTAACCCCGGCATCCTCGCCAAATTTGCCCAATGGCCTGTACATCATGGCCTCCTAATAATCCCCATATATAAATATACCAGTTGTCTTCATCACTGTCTCCTCTCCACCAGAAAGCTGGTGTGTGGTGGGCGTTCTGGCGCAATATGGCTGCCGTCGCATCATCCAGGTGGATTCTGCACACTGGTGGTGGTTGAGGAGATCCCCCCATTTATGTAAAGAGCTTTTAGTGCTGAGAAAAGCACTATATAAATGTAATTAAATGCCCATGATGCTTAAAGGTGCATTGCGCAACTTTTCATGTTAAAAATAGCCGTTTTCTAACCCATACATGCTTAAACAATCGCCTGGTGGGCTGAATGAGCCCTTCTTTGATCACTGCGATCGCCTCTATAACCCTGTACAGTGAAATATATAAGAGGGATTCGGGCTCGAATCTGAGACTGGGCGTGACGTCATGCGCGTTCACGCTCGCCTGGCTGTGTCTGGCAGGTTCGTGTAGCTATTCGCCGCCGTTCTCCGTATCAGAGAAGACAACTCGAGCGACACAACTCTAGTCAGCTTTCCACAAAAGTAGACGATGGATTCAAAGGGGCTGTTTACACCTGGTCACTTCATGTGTCTTCTGTGATCGGATAGCTATTCGATCGTGAAAAGACCAGGGTGTAAATGCCCTCCGAAACGCATTCGAGACGGATTTGAATTCGATCGCTCAAACCACTTGAGGACGTGGTCTGTGCCGTATTCCAGACGAAACTGGACAAGTTGCATCTGGTTGTTGAAACCAAGCTATATGTCATGATATTTTAGTCATATATGACGACGCGCATCACCTGAGCAGCTGAGCTGAGCCCCTTCATCAAGCGCCGCAATCTATCGCAAATCAAAGTGAATTAGTGAAAGTAAGTCGCAGACGCTTAACACTACCATCTTCATTAAAAGTAAAGAAATGAAATGATCTTACCAGGCCTGTTGCCGATCTCTCCTATTGCTGTCTTTGCTGATTTTGAAATTAGCCGATGATTAATAAAATCCAGCTCATATCTGTTGCTTTCGGTGACGTGCACTTCATTAAATCTGTATATGGCGCGGAAAGAGACCGGCTTGTAGCTCATTACAAACCCCAACGCAAACTCCACGTGAGACAGAAAATAAAACTTCTGTCTGTCCAGTGCCATGCGTCGGAATAAGACGAGAGTCAACATCGGGAAGCTTTCAACAAACGGAGAGATCTCCGGTCTGCTCTAGGGCTCAAACGGGTAATAGCCTATACAAAGTGATAACTGAACGTGTTTCCATAATAATTCAATCTTAAGTGGATACAGTAAGCACAGGGAGATAGATGGAAACAAAAACCGAAGTTTTCTACTACCCCCGTTTCCCCCTCTCACACAAGTGTGTAATTTACTCGAATGCCTTTCCTTTCATATATTTTAAATGACTTGCAGATTTATTACTGTATTACCTCATTATGACTGTAACAAAAGATGTGTGCCGCACAGTGTGCGGCTGATGCTCCTTAGTTATGAACAGCTCGTGCAAACGTGCGTATGTGTGTGTGTGTTCCTCCATGAACGCGCACAGCTCTGGTTGCAGTTTCGCTTGTCGCCAGAGGGGGCGTAGTTCTGCAAAAACTCAGAGACTTGCGTTTAGCTCCTTTAAACACTTGGATAATAAGACTGGTCAGCAACAACATTTTCATTTTTAGTTGTACTGTTTCACCAGTGGATTAATGAGAGGACTATCTGATTCAAACTCCACTGAATCAGCTTCAAAGAATCACATTGTTTTGGTCATATATAATGAATCAATTTAGTTATTCAGCGATTCACACTTCACAAAAATATGATCAATAAGTTATGACAACATGTTTTTCTATTGCTTTAATCAAAATACGTTTAGCAATTAAAAAAAAAAAAATTGACATACAAGTTTAAACTGTAATTTAAGTTGAAATGACTTAAGTTGATTGAACTTAAAAAATTTAAGGAAGCAACTTTTTGTTTGTTTCATTATTGTGTCAAGATGCAACACTTCTGTTCTAAGAAATGCATATGTTTTTGGTTTTGTTATTATTCTTATAATGTTTTCTCATTATTTATTTATTTTTTGGCTGAAACACTTCTATCAGGCTAGCACTACAGTCAAGGCACATTCAGTTGTTTCCCCGGTGACCCTCAAGGGCTGAGAGAAGCAAGGTCAGTCATCCTCATGTGGGCGGCATCCCGCTCTATGACACCCCTGCCGTTGATATGAGCACCATCAGATATTCTATCATATTCCAGCAGCTCGCGGCAAGGTGAAAATCTGTTTTTTATTAGCAGTCAGGAGAAGAAATGATAACACAGCTGCAAGAGGATGAAGAAGGGAAGAAGAGAGCAACATTTAACAGATGTCATTGAAGAGGAAAGGTTGTGCTTTGGGGTCGTTGTTCACTTGAAGCCGAGTCTAGATAGCAGAAGGCATCAAATCTGTTGAGAAATTGTGTTTTTCCTGAAAGAAATTCACATAAAATCTGTTGAAATGAGTATTCAAAGGCAGGAGTTTGGGGGCGGGGCTATTTGGTTGACTGACCAATGGCTGACAAGGAGGAGTGTTTAGGAAACTTGTTTGAAAACAGTTATTATTACTTGCAGAAGTTTAATTTAACAACCTTATTAACTATTAAAAAGCAGTAATTAGGAGTTTATTGAGGCAAAAGTCATAGTTAATAGTGAGAATAGGACCCTGATCTAAAGTGTGACCAAAAATATTATTTCAGTCCCACAAAAAGAGACAGATAAGTGCGCAAGTTTATTTTCATCTGCAGTAACTTAGGTACTCTTCTAGCGCATACATTTAAAGTAGTTCACTTTAAAAAAAAAAAAGAAAAGAAAACTTTTGCTGATAATTTACTCACCCCCATGTCATCCAAGATGTCCATGTCTTTCTTTCTTCAGTTGAAAAGAAATTAAGGTTTTTGATAAAAACATTCCAGGATTTTCTCCATATTATAATGGACTTCATTGGGAACCAAACGGTTCAAGGTCCAAGTGAGAGTTTCAGTGCAGCTCCAAAAGACTTTAAACGACACCAGACGATGAATAAGGGTCTTATCTGGCGAAACGATCGCTTATTTAATAAAATAAATAAAAAGTTTAAGTTTTATAAGCACAAATGCTCGCCTTGCTCTGTTCTGTGATGAGCGTTCGGGACTCTCCTGTTCGAACGCGTTCATCAAAATGAACAAATCTTTTTTCGAGTCAGGACTCGAAGGGTCCTATAAGACCCTTATTCATCGTCTGGTGTCATTTAAAGCCCTTTGAAGCTGTGAACTACCAGCCCGTTCTCATCCTTTAACGTCATATAGAGCGCTATATGACAAAACGGCGCTATACTACGCACATGGCACCCGTTATCGTTAATATAACACGCGAACCCAAGACGTTATAAATCCTTTAGCGTGAATATGACACGTACACCCTACCCCACACCTAAACTTAGCCCTCACAGCACGTGTTATATTAACGATAACGGGTGCCTTTAGCGTAGTATAGCGCCGTTTTGTCATATAGCGCTCTATATGACGTTAAAGGATGAGAATGCGTTGGAACTACTCCTTTAAGTTAGCAAAAGGAACAGGGCCTTTTTGATATTCAGTTCTTAGCGTCCATATGGCTGATCACACAATGTGTGCTAGAGGCCAAATAGCTGTTTGTGTGAGAGCAAAATGAAGAACTGGCTTTCGGAACTTCCACAGGTTTTTTTGGGCCGCACATCTGATTCAAACCATTTGTCTGAATGACGTCGCCACCATGTCCATCAACGCAAGGTGTGGAGAGAGGGACAACACGTTCAACAAATGCAGATTCAATTGTTTTAAGGAACAGGCTGCCATAGTGAACTACTACATTAGTATGCTGTATGTTTGTGGCTCGGTTTAACTCTCTAGTTTGAGATTTTATTTCTTCTCTGATCTTACAGATTTCATCATCCTTTTAAAGTGAACAAGGATGTGTCTCTGTTTAAGGGAAATGGATGCACTTAAGTACTTAATTATTAAAACAGGGCAGCCTGCCAAGGGAAGCTGTCAAACCCAATGCCCACCGTATCAGGCGTATTCAAACATTATTAGAAACATTGAGACACATTGCGATACTCAAAATGTGTGTGTGTGTATTAGTGTTGAGGGTAACGCATTAAGGGAAAGTGGAGTTTTAGTAAATTAATGCTTTACCAGGTAATATATGAGTTACTTTTTCAAATAAGTAACAAAAGTTACTTTGTTTTCCAATATATTGATTGACAGCTCTCCTGTCCTCATGCTAAGAGAAATCAGGAGTAAGTTGCAGAAATATTGTGTGTGTTGTGAACATCACGATGGTTATTGTAGTTCTAGACTGAATCTGAACACGCATTTAGTGATTTCACTTGCACAAAAACAGCTTCAGTATTCCTCAAAATTAATAAAAACAGTGAAATGCAAACTCAGAATATGGTGCAAAGCTGCAATAATTGAAATACACTAAATCTCACTTTAACCAGTGTCTTTCCTGATGAGCTTCAAATATCCAATTCAACCATACAAGAAAGCAAAAATGATTTTTAAAAGTAAAAGTAATATTTTGCATTTCCTTCAACTCGAGACTTATTCTTTCCACTTCTGAATGAGCCTTCATTATTCTGTATTAAATTGCCAGTATGTTGCAGATTTAATGTCAATATCAGAGCTTGACATCTTGCGCTACACCAACGCCTATTTCGTTCAATTCAATGTGTAGCTTTACACCTCTGCTGTGTTAGTGACTACTTCACTACTTTATACACTCACACTCTTTAAGGTGGGAAGGTCTCCGTGGCAACCATAACGAATAACACCATCCCCATTTATACTCGCAAGCGTGTAATTTGACGGCCGGGGAGTCGTCTCCGATCATCTTTCATCCCGTATTACTCAGCCTGGCGGAGATGGAGTGTGAGCGCACCCTTCATCACTCTCCATCCACCACCACCATCATCATCATTTACCTTGATGTGGGTGAGGGGCGTCAGAACACATCAGACGCTCCTCTGCAGTTGGAAAGGGAGAGAAGAGGCGACCTGCCGATCAGTAGTGCTGATGGCTTGTCTCAGGGGGAGCTGACCCGATTCGCCCGGGTGTTTATCACCGGCACAACAAGGTCACGTCTGACAAAGCAGTGCGAGAGCAGTCTCTTTATGAGTGGGGTAGGGAGGGCAGTCGAGGAGCTGTTTAACTGCTCGCAGTGTTCTGTTAATATTACATGGGGGTTTTGAAAAGAACAAAAAGATTTTTGTCATAATGGTGCAAAAATCTGTTAAAATCAGTGGTTCTTAGTTTTTGGGTGATGTTACTGTACACTAACACCCCCAGAAACTGCTCAACCTGACTGCCTATTTTGAGAGAAAAAAAAAATCAAATCTTTATTTAAGTTATAATATATGTAAAAATTGAGAATTACAACAGAAACAGGAGCCTACAAAAACCTACTGTGAGAACTTGTTTCTGTGTTTTTATAGCTATTTTTTTTCTTATAAATGTAAGTCACTATGTGTCATTGATTCAACAAGGTGCTGAAAGCATTCTTTAGAAATGTTGGCCCATATTGATAGGATAGCATCTTGCAGTTGATGGAGACTTGTGGGATGCACATCCAGTTTCACCACATCCCAAAGATGCTCTATTGGGTTGAGATTTGGTGACTGTGGGGGCCATTTTAGTACAGGGAAGTCATTGTCATGTTCAAGAAACCAATTTGAAATGATTCAAGCTTTGTGATGGCGCATTATCCAACTGGAAGTAGCCATCAGGGGATGGGTCCATGGTTGACATAAAGGGATGGACATGGTCAGAAACAATGCTCGGGTAGGCCATGCCATTTAAACGATGCCCAATTGGCACTAAGGGGCCTAAAGTGTGCCAAGAAAACATCCCCCACACCATTACACCACCACCACCAGCCTGCACAGTGGTAACAAGGCATGATGGATCCATGTTCTCATTCTGTTTACGCCAAATTCTGACTCTACCATCTGAATGTCTCAACAGAAATCGAGACAAACATTTTTTCCAGTCTTCAACGGTCCAATTTTGGTGAGCTCTTGCAAATTGTAACCTCTTTTTCCTATTTGTATTGGAGATGAGAGGTACCCGGTGAAGTCTTCTGCTGTTGTAGCCCATCTGCCTCAAGGTTGTGCATGTTGTGGCTTCACAAATGCTTTGCTGCATACCTCGGTTGTAACGAGTGGATATTTCATTTAAAGTTGCTCTTCTATCAGCTTGAATCAGTCGGCCCATTCTCCTTTGACCTCTAGCATCAACAAGGCATTTTACCCACAGGACTGCCGCATACTGGATGTTTTCCCCCTTTCACACCATTCTTTGTAAACCCTAGAAATGGTTGTACGTGAAAATCCCAGTAACTGAGCAGATTGTGAAATACTCAGACCGGCCCGTCTGGCACCAACAACCATGCCACGCTCAACTCACCTTTCTTTCCCATTCTGACATTCAGTTTGGAGTTCAGAATATTGTACCAAACCCCTAAATGCATTGAAGCAACTGCCATGTGGTCTGTTGATTAGATAATTGCATTAATGACAAATTGAACAGGTGTTCCTAATAATCCTTTAGGTGAGTGTATATAGGGCTAGACGTGTTACTTGCAAATTGTCATACTTAATATTTAATTTGTTCAATAATAATGATGAACCCTACTAATTATTGTACCCTGTGGACAGAATATATTTTGCCCATGCTTTGAAACATCACACAGAGAATACAGGTGGAAACAAATCAGAGTTATTGAGTGTTTCATCCCACTCTGAATATATGATGGGTTCTGAAACCCTTGAATGTGAGTGCCTCTCACATTATTATGTCGTGATGGATTTCTAGGGGCAATGCAACATTGTTTTTTCACTGCAAAAGGATGATGTTCATCTTTTAAAAAAAGCACTGCTCTCTTGTTTCTCTTGTTTTTTAACATCCCCCTCTATTTCAATGGCTTTTTTTCTTTTATTTTATTCAATCATGCATGCTGCTCAGGCAGCACATAAGGTGACAAACAACCTGATAAATGTCCCTGATCAATACACATCTAACTACCTTAGGAACAGATCAAGGAAAAAAAAGAGCTGTTGTTTTTCTCTATCTGTGCTGTTTCATCCGTTCATCTCTCCAGCTTTAGTTTCTCTCTTTCTGCAACATAAATTTTCAGATTATCAACAGTATGGTAAAGTAGCAATATTAAGAAATATGAGTGATTCATGTATAAATCATATATTTTTAAAGATACAATGCCAGCAAATGATGTTTCAGAGGGAGGGTTTTGCCTCCTTTCAGTTTATTACTGAGTCTTTTTTATTGAGATAAACATTACATTTTAGAGGGTAATGGTGAAGTGCAGATGAAAAAAGAGAGGAAGCATGCCTCCATGTCGCAGTGATCGGCTAATTAGACCGTCAATATGATAATGTCTGCCTTTCATGTTTGCATCCAGTTGACTGATCAGCCTGTGGTGCGTTTCCCAAAAGCACCGTAAACCAAAATGTTCAGAGCTAGCGTTTAATATTTGCTTGTTGGTGTATGGAAAATGTTGTTCAATAAGCTTTTGATTCACAAAATTGTAAATAGAATTGGAATATTAATAGTCATTTTAGACGTCTACCACAATCCACTGTTCTCTGCTCATTCAATCTGTTTGTTTTGCTATTTGCCTCTCTTGTTCTGTGTCAGAGAATCAATACTCATGGGTTTCCATGCAATTTGTTAATTCATTTACAAATAGTTTTCTACATCTCTTTGTGTAGCTCTTGAAAGTACTCTGCTTTGCCATTTAGCCATTAAATGACAAAATCACAGTTATAAATATATAATGCATATTCATAACATGACCAATATGATAACACCTGCTGGGCAAAATTCATTAATCTAAGCGCGCATGTTTTATACATTTTAGCATATTTAGTTACACTTTACATCATTTCCTTTGAAGATATATTACTTTTTCATGAGGGTAGGCGGATCTTCAGGATATGCTAGTTTAAATTCCAACTTATCATCTTAAGTTTCCTGAAGCTATTTATTTTAAAAGCTGTGGTGGTCTCTGAGCGGGCTAGCCTTCAGTGGACAGGTTCACAGCCATGCACTTCATAGTTAAGGGCTTCAAAGACACCAGGGTCCTGCCCCCAACCATCCACTGGCAAAAGACCACCAGGCCTTTGGGAGATGTGAGATAAATGGAGATCTCATGCTGAGCTAGCGGCGATTTAACATAAGACCATGCCTTTGTTTTTCTTTGGCAACATGAGACCATAATCTGACTCTCCATCCAAAGGCCTTCCAAATCTGTCAGGTGAACTGGTGGTAAGAGATAGATGGGTGTGTTACGGACCCATGAACATTTGTGCGAAATGGTGTCATTAATTACTTAGTAATTGTGTTTGAATTTGTTGTGTATTCTTATTTTTAGGAAGCTATTTGCCCTAAACGGGGTGATGCTTATGCATGTAAGAAAGAAATGTTTAATAATAAAAAAAAATGAGTGGAATGGAAATGCCCTTGTCTTGACATTAGTAAAAAGGAAAAACAGTCACTCAGAATAGTTTTACAATGAAGGAAGTTGTCATTGTGATTGATTGAGGCCCTGTGCCTCATCTTATCTCTCCCTCTCTTCCCTCCTCCCTTGCTGAATGCTGTCTGCAGTAGGGTGTAAAAGTGCTGACTGTGTTGAATATCCTCTCTAGTTGTACGTGATAGATTGTGCATTTCCTCCACGTTAACTGTGAATGATCGGGCGACAGAAAATGCCTCTGTTTTTGTCATGTTAATAATCTCTCGGCCAGGTATGCCATTAATATGGCATGGTCTAATCTTGCTGTCATCTCTCACTATTATCCAAGTGCACAAGTAAGAGTTCCCCTCATTTTTCATTGCATTTTCTGGCCCCCAGAAGTCCATGTCAATTTTAAGAGTACTTTACATGACAACGACGTAAACGGAAACGGCTAAAACGCTGTATTATGCTGCTAGGCCAGTAGATGGTGAGTTCACACACTATACTATGCATTCTCTTGATGTTACAGTTTTTTCACAAATTCACATTTTTGTAGTTTACATGGAGGCAACATACTTTTAAACGTGTTCAAAGATTGCCTTTCCAGGCTCCCAAAACGCTGTCGTGAAAATTAACAGCCTATGCACATTAAAAGTTTTGCGTTTTTATTTGAAAACAGCCCATGAGTCTTCCAGGCTTCCCGGACACCCAAAAGCCCAATTGTTACTTACTATTTCACTACAATTACAGTACATTACTACTTCTACAGTTTTTAGACGATGGCTGATAAAACAAGTAGGCAAAGAAATTAGCTTTTGAGCCATTTAGCACCCTAGCAACACCCTAGCAACTGCATGACATGCTATAAAACATCTAGTGTCTTTGTAGCATATTGCCATGTAGTTTTTTGTAGTATTTACAAGGTCTCAGTTACCTCATAGTAATTTCTTGGCAACTGTTACAATGTGCTAAATAATATTTACAGTGTCTACTAGCAACGCCCTAGCATAGTGCAAAAAACGGGTCAAAGTAACCTCATAGCAACGCCCTGACAATCCTTCAAAACACCCTAGCATTGTGATGAGTTTTTTTACAATGCTGTTTTCTTCAATTTTTTCCCCTGTCCACCATCAAATTTCCCTCATTGAGAACTTTTCTTTTCCTAGCAATAACAATTACTCAGCACTCTCACAGTGGGATAATTTCGGATGGCCTGTGGAGAAGATAGCGAGAGAAAGGTAAGAGAAAGGAAAAGGAAGGACGAGAGCGAGAGAAAGTCCCATTATTGTGGAAACAGTTGTTCCTTTCCCATGAGAGATTAGAGAGCTGTATATGTGTGAGCAAAACTTCAGCGCCTGGCTAAAAGTAGAACTATTAGTCCATTCTTCCTAAGGTCAAAGCTCACGACATAGTTTGTATAACTGTCTAAAATGATCTGGTAGTTTGCTGTAAACCTCTTGACACTTCTCTTTTTGAGGCAGGTGTTTACAAAATGAAAATATGCTTGTGTATTTGGAGTAAGCTTCATTTTAATTAGAGTGTCACTATAGCTTCTGTGATCGTCTTATATACAGAAAATGCTCATGCTTATTAAAAAAAACCTACCACATATGTTTTTTTATCATCAAGAAGCATTATTCTGTTAGCAATGTGTGAAGTCTGTGAACCATGTCTTGATAATGTGTAGAGGAGAGGAGTGTATATTCCACTATTTATCAGTGCATGTTTCTTGAATCTCAGCAAAGCAGTAATGATGCCCACCATTCGGTTCCAATTAATTCATCCGTGTGAAGTGGAGAGAGAGCTGTTGTTGACTCAAATTGATAGTAACATTCAGATGCAGATATGTGGTCATTCAGTACCTGATGGAGAAAAAAACAAACCCTCTTTCCAAGGGAAACTAGTTGCATTATGTACAGTAGGTGGTGTTTGAAATACATTCCATTCCATTCTATTCCATTCCACATTCCATTCCATTCCACATTCCATTCTATTTTCTGTCTTCCATCCTGGAGAAGATTGTTCTTCTGCTGAGTGGAGGTGTTTTGTAATTTACAATTTTTACTTATTACTCTGTCTGCTATTTTTGTTTTGTTTTATTTTGCTTTCAGACTAATCTAGAAATGAACCACCAGATAAGCAGCTGCTTCATCCCAAATCTATTGTAGAGCTTTTTTTTGTACCTCTTTTTAAGGCTCAACACCAGCTTTTCTCTCTCCGCTCTATTGACCAATATTGAGCCCTGTGAGTTTTACTTCTCTCCGCGCAGCTTTCTGTCTCTGTAAAGTGTTAAGCCTTCAGATGCTGACACACTGCCAACTTTCCAATTAGAATTACTTGACGGTTAGGATTCCTTAGTATTGCTGCTATCACCCTGCGCTCCACTTGGAAACCTGAGCTGTTTAAGTCTCTCTGTAGCGATTTCTCTTAAACGTGCAATGCCCCAGTGAGCCCACGGTCGAAGAGACTGAGATAAACCAACCGGCTTCAATTCCCCCAATGAATAGCGCAGTTAGCACAACGTCCCAGGAAGGATCCATACGAACTGCTATAAAAGCGCATTGGAGGACAGTAAAGGAATCTGCATTATTGAATTTTATCTGTGGTTCTTTTTGCCATTCCCACTCTCACTGGAAAAATGGAGCTTATTTTTTTTTTTTTATCCAGTTCGCTTAAATTATTAAACTGCCATCACAATGACTGGCTCTGCAATTCATTTTTCATTACATTACTACAATCACATAATTGCGTATGTCGGGCTGAATTATGGATGAGGTTTACCTCTATAATACGAGAGAGAGGGAAGATGACAGACGGGAATTCAGGTTCCGCTTCAGTCCTGTGGGCCCTCAAATCGGATTTCGTCACACCCGCTCAGTCTTCCATCGACCCCTGCAGTGGAGCGAAGTGGAAACGTCTTCACAAAGCAGAGGAGAAAAGAGTTTTGTGAATTGATTTTCTTTAATAACACCTGTGTGGCTGATGATTTTTATTAAGCAACAGGCACAGAATGAGCCGGGGGTTATAACCTGTGGAATATCCCATCACGCACCACAGGATACTTATACAGCCTTTTATAATGTTGGGTTATGGTTAGGTGTTAAGCTTTCGGTTAGGAGAATAAGTTTACTTGTCGTCGCCAAGTTACTTATAGTCAGTTGAATATCTTTTGTGGGACCAACAAAATAAAGTGTTAGCAGTAGAGATGCACCGATATAAAAATTTTGGCCGATACTGATAACCTATAATTCTTTATATTTGAAAGCCGATAACCGATATATCGGCCGATAAATTTAAATCCAAATTTTTATCTAATTTTGAGAGCCTGATTACAAAAACAAAAGTCTCACAATTAAATCCATGTCCCAAGCACACGATTATAATGATGTTCTCATTATAGTGTTGTATGCACATGTTGTACCGAACCGTGTTTAAATTTTTTGAAGAGATTTCAATCATATTTCAAGAAATTCAAAAACATAAACAGTGCTCAACAAGTGTCTCAGCTGAAGGGAATAATACATTATTTATCGGCTTTAATATATCGGCCACATTTTCTTACCAGGCCGATAACTATAACATTAAAAATTAGCATATATCGGCCGATACCGATATGCTGGCCGATATATTGTGCATCCCTTGCTAGCAGATATTTAGCTGACAGTCTACTAATACTCTGATGACAGTTAGTTGACATGTATTTGAAAAGTTACTTATAGTTAGTAGAATGTCTAAAGTTGACTATCGAAATAAAGTGTTACCAAATAAGAATAAAACGAGTAAGCTCATTAATCTAAAATATACTGTGTATTACCATTACAAATAAATTCCAATCAGACACAGAATGACTCGCATTCCAGTGAAGAAGTCGATTGTAAAGTTATAAATGTCTCTGAATGACTCGCTGACTGAGGAAGTCTGAGTCTGATTGTTTTTGTGTATCAGACATTGAAGTCGCAGTCTGGTGTTCTGCGACGGATGAGCTCTTTTGCCTTTGGCCAGTTGCCAGGCTGCCGACTGTGGAGACCAAATGGGAATGTGGATTTTCCCATGGCATAATGTGTTGGATTTTGTTCTATTGTCTTTGGTTGTGTTATTCATCAGGCCACAATAGGAGTTCTGTCCTCCATTATGACATCATAATGGCCCTCAAAATGGTTCTGACATTTGGAGGAAGAGCCCTCAATAGAAAGCCGTCGCTTTTAATAGCCTTGTAGAAATGTTTAGCTTTAATTATGAAAACATGACGCTGCCCAAATGAGCACCGCTGTTCTCCCTCAATCACATCCTTCACATTTCCGATATAATGACGGTAATTATTGCCTGTAAAAACGAGGCAGATTAGTATATTTACACATGCATAGCTCCATTTTAATGGCAGAAAGGTTGAAAGCATCTACTCCCCGTGGGAATGGAGGCTGTAGACGCTACATTAACTTTACATTAACAATGCCATGACCTTTACCGCCACAGAGAAATTATTATTCTATGGCAGATTATATTAATTGGACTATTTGATGGTTTCACAATATTGATTATCGCGTTTGGATATTAATCTTGTGAGTTGTTTCTCGACGAATGCAGAAAGATCAAAAGATTTTGTCATTCTGAGTGTGTGAACGCAGGGCAGGGATCTCAGACAGTGTTTGTGTGTGTGCGGGTCAGACGATAAGCTGCTTAGAGACAACCAGACAATTTCCCCAGATGGTGAGGAAGGACAATCTGAAGACATCATGAACTTTCAGTACAGAGAGAGAGAGGCTTTGTTTGGAACTGCATACTTATCGTATTATTTTGGCAGTATACACTGGGAAGAAATTACAGCTCTGCGTCTGACGGCTCACAGGCCAAGTCCGGCCCCTCGTTGAATTTTCTCCAGCCATCCGATTTGATTTTAATGAAACACTGGACATCAGAGCAGTCTTTGCGGAAAACTCATTGGCGAGTTCAGAAGCACTCAACAGTCAATTAGCGATCCGCAGGGCCAAATTCGGCCCAGAACAAGGACATTTAAGCCTTTTCTGGCCATAGTTCAGCTACACTACTTTCCCAAAAGTGAACCAGCACCATTTAGGCTTGCATATTTGCTTCGAGTCTTATCCAATCAAATGTATTTATGCAAATAACTTGGCTGCGGGCAAATCTTAAAGACACGGGTGGGGTCGTACAGCTGTGAGTCGGCGTTCTCCATCCCGAACATCAAATCAAGTTTGCTCGCCATCACCAATGATTATGTGCTCAAGTATAGGAGAATTGATGTGTGCATTCAATACTTGCAACACAATGAAAGACTTTATTGAACGTGTACATTATAGAGGGAGTTCTCAGTAATATTATAATTGTGTTTTAGATCGTTTTCTTAAATGGGGTGATACATTGGTTTTAACTGATCTTCTGATGAAAATGAATTTTTAAAGAAAATGTAAAATAATTGTAATAGTTCATTATCATTAATCAGTAATCATTATCAAAGTAAAGTGGTCTTTTGTTGTTTTTGTTCAGGAAGTGAAGTCATGTTTATAAAGGGTTACAATTTATAATTTTGGACTATTTTAATTTAATTAACCAGACAGTATAACAGTGTAAAACATAAAAGTTGAGTTAACTTAAAAATAAGGCAAACAGGTGGAAAGCATTTTTGAGTTTACTCACCTTCAGTGGGCAAAGTTGAGCCGAATCTTTTTTGAAAGTTCTCTAAACTTATTTGATTAGGTTAATTATACCTTCCTCAGTAAGTTCTTCCAACTAGTCCAACTCAAAGAAGTCAGAGGCCTGAAGTTCTGAAACTCAAGAAAGCTTTGTAACTGCTTGCATTGATTTTTTTTTTAATCAATTCAACTTTTTCCAAATATCTCACCCAAATAAGTGTATATGCCGTACATTGCCAAAAAATATATACAGTACTTTTTATTTATTTATATTTATCTATTTTTGTTTATTTTTGAACTATCTATTCATCAAAGAATTCTGATGAAAAAGAGTCATGGTTTTCGCAAAAAACATTAAGTAGGTATTGAGCAGTTGGTAATGAGCAGTTAATCAGCATATTAAAAGGATTTCTGAAAGATAATGTGACACTGAAGCCTGGAGTAATGATGCTGAAAATTCAGCTTTGCCATCAAAGGAAAAAAATCATTAAAAATATATATTAGAATAGACGATTTATTTTAGGTTGTAATATTACTGTTTTAACTGCATTTTTGATCAAATGCATGCAAATAAATTATTAATCATCTATATCTGCAGACATTATCACATTGGATTGGCACATTGGTTTGCCTTTTTAGAAATACAAATTCTTGTTTTGAATATTAGTGTAATTCTAAGATATTAACTGCATCCCACCTGCTGAATTAAACATGGGGTCATGTGACAGAAATGTAGTGTACTATTGTTTGACATTCTCTTTCACATAAATTCTTTTAAGCAATATGCTTGAGGGAAGACAAGGAAATAGATAGATTGAAGGGAAGGATGATTTTGTGCGGATAGTAAATAATATCCACTCCCCTACATGGGGAAAAACGTGCAAATTTTCTAAAATGTCTTGTTGATTTCAGAACCAGACTGGATGTTTGTCTCATTAGCAGAGAACCGACTGTGAATACTAATTCTGAGAATTACTTTCCAGATGCAAACACACACAGAACCTGATTTCACCAAGTGTAACATGTTCCTTGATCAACACCTTTGTTGATCCTGGAACAACATTCCAATCAGATTTGAGAAACAAGTTTATAGTTTATGTCAAGTTTAGGTTTACAACCAGTGTTAGGTACTTCTACATCAGTGTTATTCGCCTCATATTTTAGGGATAAGTTATGAGCAGGGCAAGGTTTAGGTGTAGGGATAGGGTTAAAACTAAAGATTTGGATGGGAATGTTGAACACATCTAACTCGGCAAAATCAGGACGCGTCAAACACGCAGGTTTCAATAATGAACACCAGGCCTGAAACATGCTTTACGCCAGTGCTTCTCTCAAATGGGTCACTGGTCTGTCACAAACTGTCCAAATAATAACATTTTGCATGCACAGAATTTTCTGAAGCAGTGTGTCCTCTTATTTTTGGCACTTAGAATTGAATCATTTAATTGTTTTCCTATGCTTTTGCATGCTGATCTTAATGTATGAATGTATGAGCTTGTACAACCATATTAATTGCAGAGCCTGAAGCTATTTTTTTCGATTGCAAGGCTTTGGGGTATCATGAGTTGTAGTTTTGGAGGACGTGTCCTCACACATGTGCTTATGCCCTCGGCGTGAAGTTAAAGTTACGGTAGCCTGTGTATGACTGACAGGAACACGACTCCAGGTAATAGACCACTGGATCAAATACAACGCAGCCAACCAATCCCAGACACAATCATAGTGTGAGGTCTGGAGGAATTCACACAAAAACAAAAGCACAGCATGATTCAGTGTTGTGTTCAGACTGAAATTATTTTATTGATTAATTGATTGAGATAGTGCCATGTTTTCTTTATGGTAATATCATGTTTTTTTTAAACATGGCGAGTAATTTGGAGTAAAATGTACTAATTAAGTGTTCAATACTGTGTATACTGTACATTGAAATATACAGTAATACCATCATTTGAATTGTAATACCATAGTTTTGGACATAGAATTAATGCCAAGAATTAATAATTGAAAAATACAATGAAATAGCTGTGTAAATACTGTTGTACATATAGTAATCATTCAGGACTGTGGTATAGACCATTTCACAAGATGTAAACAACACTGGTCCAGAAGCACTTCCTGTTTCAGTTTTTTAACACTACATAAAAGCTGGGATAAAATACAACCAACAGAACATTTAAAACTGAATCAAAAAGTTAAACAAACATCTTTAAGATGTTTTCTTTACATGTGAAATAAAGAAAACAGTTACAAACTGAAACAGGAAGTGCTTCTGGGCCAGTGTTGTTTACATCTTGTGAAATGGTCTATACATTTATGTATCATTGTATCACTGCATGTGCTTTGGTAATACTAGGTTATTTAGATGTATACCATGATTTTCTAAATGTAAATACCATGGTAAATAAGTATGGTTATCAAACCACCCCATAGTAAATATCAAAGTATATTTTAACCAATATTACATATGGTGTCATTGTAAGTACCAAAAATGGTAAATGATGCTGCATCAGGTGAATATATACAAGAAAATACAGGATATTGCAATTGCAAAAAACAGAATGAGGACATACAGTATGTAATGAAATTATGAAATGTGATGGCGCAGTGGATAAGACACATGCCTTTGGTGTGAGAGACCCGGGTTCGAATCCACTGTGAGACACCCCTATGTGTCCCTGAGCAAGACACCTTAACCCCTAGTTGCTCCAAAGGCGTGTGACCTCTGATATATATGGCAATTTTAAGTCGCCTTGGATAAAAGCGTCAGCAAAATGAATAAATGTATGATCTGACTGAAAAAGAGATATCAGACACAAGTGCCTTTGGTTGCATTGTTCAAGTAATCCCAGATAAATACAAGATCTTTCTATCCAGATTCATATTAAACCTCCCTCTTTCAGTTCTCTCGAAAAATTCCTGTTCTCCTCAAAGTCTCGTTGCAGTGTTGGCTGCATATCTGCGTGAGCTGGATTTATGTTTGATTTGCTTTGTCCCCGGGCTCTGCTCATTGATTTCACTCACTCATTTATCTCAAGAAAAAACAAAAACATAATGGAGTCTCATAACTCACTCACTCACTCTCTCGCTTCTCTTTCTCTTTTCTTCCCTGCATTTCTATATATATATATATATTTTTGTCAATTGCTATATCTTTTCTGTGTCTGATTACTGATGTCATTTGCATCATGTTCTTTTCTCTCCTCCTTTGTGTTTCAGTGATGAAATTACTTTATATTCTTCTCACTTTTGATCTGTTTATGACTCACCTGATTCGTTGTTGTGTGTAAACAAAGACAAAGGGCAATTCTGCAGCATTTGATTTAACAAACAGTTTTTTATACTCGATCAATTGGAGATTTTAACAATAGCTACAATCATTTTCACAGTGAATATGCTATAAGATGACAGCAGACTCATTTTATGCAAATGCATGCAAGGACTCTATTCCATGTTTCAATAAATAAAATCAATAAAACCAATTTAAATAAAATCAATGCACACCTGCCATCGCCTGGCGAAATGAGAATTTACTGTCCATAAGTACAGATTAGTAAAAGATAAAATAATCTTTTAAAAATTAATATATATTTAAATACCCCCACCCACGGTTGTAATAATTAACTTTTTCTTTCACAAAAACCATCCATCCATCCATCCATCCATACATACATTCATACATACATCCATACATACATCCTTCTCCATCCAATCCAATCCAATCCTTCCATCCATCCATCCATCCATCCATCCATCCATCCATCCATCCATCCATCCATCCACCCATCCATCCATCCATCCATCCTTCTCCATCCAATCCATTTCATCCATCCATCCATCCATCCATCCATCCATCCATCCATCCATCCTTCTCCATCCAATCCAATCCATCCATCCGTCCGTCCGTAACCTTGTTTTGCAATTCCTAGAAAATTCGACTCAAACGATAAGCAAAAATATAGTTTGCATTTTGAGGGCAATCACATTCTCAAAGACGGCCTTGATTGTCTTCCAATCTAATTCCCAGCAAGAAGGTGCCGGCGCACACGTGCTTTCCAATTCCACTGAGTATTTATAGATCCGCTGTCATGATAGTGATCAAGTGAAGCTCATTACATAAGAATCAGCTCATTACTTTGTGAAGATGTGAAAACCGCTTTTCTGAGTCAGTAAACACTTGATATATCCTCATGAATCATCTCTGCGGTTGTTTGTTGCTTCTTTCTGGTGTTTCTGTTGAAAAATGGAAGCTAATAATGCTGTGGGGATGTAGAAAGTGGATGCACATTAGAGCTTCTCATCACTGATGCGTGTTTACAGCGGTAGATTGTTTGATCAATGTCCGACTAAGCCATTTCTTCCAGATAAATCAGAGGTTTTGTTGTAACCAGCTACGATAAGCAGCAGGGGGACATTTTGTTAGTTTCAGTTTCACTGTTTTGAACTCAATAGCTCTGCACAGAGTGGAAGCTCATCGGTGTGAAATGTAGCCTTAGATTTGATGGGAAACTGAATGATTTTTTTTGATACTTTCAATTATATTTTTGTGACCCGTAAAAGCCTTTTTGAGAGCCCCGAATTTAACGTGTATTTTGTATACACACACACACACACACACTCATTTGAAGCTTGGTGTCCCTTGTGGGCATGAGCCTCCATTCTTATAGACACACTGGACTATGTATAGAAACCTCTCTCTCTCTAAGTTACTCTCTCTTGCTCCAGCCTTAATTATGGCCGAGAGTGTTTCCTGTACTGGAGCGTGTCTCAGGTGTACAGTAACTTGTCAGGCAAAGACAGACGTGTTACAGCAAACATGCACACAATGTACACGCACTGACGACTGACAGATCCATGCAACTGGATGGTCAGCTCAGCAGTGTAGTTTTGGGTATGTGTGGGTTTATAACTGCTGACAAGGAATAGTTTTTTTTATTTAGTGTTTGATTGATGTTTATGTGAGTAGTTTAGTTGTTTAGTACCCTAGAACATTACAAATAGTACCATGAATTGGTTTACAAAACGTTAAACATTACTTTTTGGAAATAACCATTAAAAAATAACCAAACCAAATAACCAATAACCAAAAAAAAAAAAAAAAATAAAAAAAAGAAAAGAAAAGAAAAAAAACTTTCCCTCACCAGTTAGTAAGTTGTTAGTTAGTTGTGTGCTTTTCAAAATAACATAACCGATTTTTATTTAAAATAAATGTATATTGGAAGTTAAAATTAAAAATAAATATATATTAAAAAAAATGTTAATACCAAATGTGTCACGATTTGAAATTGCAATTGCAATTTTTTATAAAAAGGTTTCCTGAGGGAAATCTACAATGTTATTATAGGGTAATATACAAACCCTATACACTTAGGCCTACATATACTCAATCTGTAAATAGGCTTGACTCAATGTAGAATTATTTATTGAGTAGTCATGTTTTTCTTATGTTGGTGAAAGTCTTAGCCTTTTAACAAAATGGCTATTCTCTTTTCACATTAGTATACAAACCATGCATTTGTAATTTATGCTCTTTACTTCAGTCACTTCAAAGAATGCTTTAATTGAGGACTTTAGCTCGAACCCTGGCCCCCCGAACCCTATCTCTCTTTCTCTTTCTCGCTGTAATTGGCCCCACTGGATCCCCACAGGAGTCAATCACTTGCTAGTGAATACATATACACAGGCTGGTGGTGCTGGCTTCATTGAGATATTTGTTCCTTAAGCAGTGCTTTCCTCTGGCCCAATCTGCTCTATTATTCATGCTGAAAAACAGGGGAGTGGAAGCATTCGCAGCCACAGCGATGCCATATTTACCAGGCTGATTAGATTAAATAAGCACCCGTTGGTTGCTGGAGCTTTTGAGATCGATATGCACGTCTGCTAGTGCCTGTACATAGCCTTAGCAGCAGCCAAACTACATCTGACAAAGTGGAAACAAATACAGAAGGAAGGAAAGGATTTCGTTTTCCTCTTGGTGAGGCACTTGGGGGGGTCTGAAAGCACACAGCGAGTGGGACACACACACACATACAGACATGACATGACTTTAGTACATGACTTTCTATTGTACATGAATAGAATGACTTTATCTTTCTCTCCCACAGCTCTGAATATATATTTGTACTGTATTTGTTTGTTTCTCTCTTTCTAATCTCATTAACGTCATCACATTTTCTGCCTGTATATGTCTATCCATCTGTCTGGCCCTTTATTTATCCATATGGGTGTATGTGCCTCTTTATCTGTCTTTTCGTCCATCTGTTTGACTGTCTCTCGCTGTTTGTCTTTCTATCTATCCATATTGCCGTCTGTCTTCCTTTTCTGTCTATCTTTCTGGGTGTCTAACTATCTATAGCCGTCTCTCTATCCAATTGTCATTCTGTCTATTTGTCTAGCTGTATCTGTCTATCTATTGGCGCTTTTCCACTGCATGCGGTACACTCTAAAAAATGCTGGGTTGTTTTAACCCAATTTTGGGTAAAATATGGACAAACCCAGCCATTGGGTTAAATTTTTAAATTATATTTTTAACCCAATTGGCTGGGTTTGTCCATATTTTACCCAAAATTGGGTTAAAACAACCCAGCATTTTTTAGAGTGTATGGTTCGGTTTGGTATGGCACGCTTTGACGCTTTTCCACTGCATGGTACGGCACGGCTTGGCTCGGTACGGCTCACTTGTGGGCCTTTTCCACTGCATGGTACGGTATGGTACGGCTCGCTTCGGCTCACTTTAAATGGTACCTGGTCTGTTGAGGTTCCAAGCGTACCGTACTGGCACTAAAATGTGACGTGAAACACTGCAGATCACTGATTGGACAGACAGAATTGCCACCACCAGTGTCATTGTATTTGCGACCAATAGACATCGACTCGAGAAACCAAACCCGCTAGATTTAAATAGCCAGTAAGAGCCACCGCTGTTATCGATCAGTCTATAATCCCACCCACTTTAAAGCGGGACTAACTGCAGTGGAAAATAACCGAGCTAAAGAGAACCGAACCGAGCCGTGCCGTGCGAAGCCGAGCCGTACCAGCAGTGGAAAGCGCCTTACTTGTCTGTCTATATATGAACTTGGCTAAGTTAAGTGCTAAGTTAAGTCCTCTCACGAGATGAGAGAGGTATGCATCAACTCGTTTTATACAGGAATAACATAGTTTAATTTGAAAAAACGGTGGAGTATCCCTTTAAGTTTTAGTCTTCAAAGGAGACCTCTAAAAGGTCGTGTTTTTCTCAGAGTTCTCCATCATGTTTATCAGTCTGCCGAAAAACTCTGATTGGCTGCTATCATGGGGAATTTTGATGTTTATTGGATTACGACTCCCCGTCACTCTGCCCTATTTCACACCCAGCATGGGCCCCTTCTGTTGCCAAGTTCAAGAGGTGGTCTTCTGGATAACAGAGCCCACAGCATCTAGAGCATCTCAATTGGGCACTGTCCCAGCGGGGGAGACAGACATGACTTCTCCAATGTCTGCATTAACAATGAGCCCTGGCCCAAAATCCATCTGTGGAGGTGAGCCCTGCCACTGGAGCGTATAATGAGGGGTGGACACTTTGAAGCTTGTGAGGATACTGTTCCTGCCCTTACTCAAAAACTTGCTGTCATGAATGCAATATTCTATGATAACAGAAAGGAGATGGTGTGGATAAGTGCAGTGTAGAGTGTCGTAATGAGGGGACATGAGCCGGCTAGAAACTTTCAAAGGATATTTGTAAAGCGTGTGGATTTCGTCAAGAACGGAAATATCAGAAGAGGTCCTTCAGGTTCTGAATGGGCAGAAACAGGAAGCTGTGTGACAATTACAATGAATCATCACCTCTACAGATTTACCATATAACTCCAAAACACAAAAAGAGTAGGCAGCCTAACCATTGTAAGTGGCTAGTTTGGAACGTTGTATAGGAAGTAGCTTTGTGTGCACCATCACATATATTTCAATAGTCAGCATGTGCTGACGGTGCTGCTCTTTAAATTTAGACTATTTTGACAAACAAATAACTGCAAAAGAGTGTGGAAAATTACCCTGCGTGTGTTTCCAAACTGCTTGACAATCATAGTTCTGGCCTCCACGACTTCGTTTCACACGTACGTTTACAAATTGGCCTGTTGATCCTCTGAAAGGTTTATGAGCATTTTTGAAATTGTGATTTTCGCTCATGCAGTGAACAATCCTGCAGGCTATCTGGACAGCACTGTGGAGAAATATTTTGAGTGAAATTTGAAGACCTTGCTGAAAACATATCGACTGCTGTAAATGTTGTTTATAACTGCATACGCATCCAGCCGAGGGGTTTGGGTGTGAGAGACCACATTGTGAATTTTGTTGCTAGATTAAAAGGCAGAAAATCGGGATTTCGTGTAGTTACTGCTGTCTCCTGCTCTCGTTTTTGCGTGACACATGCGCCTCTGACTACAGGTGTGCTTTCTAATTCTCTTTTTGTTTCTGCCTCTTCCTCTTGGCTGCCTGCGGGATCAATTATCCTGCCCACTCAAATACTGGAGAAGTCCAGACATCCGAAATGGGTTATATTGGGTTTCAGCAGTTATTGCCTCAACTGACAATGCTTTAATCAATGTGTTTTTGTGTACGTGTGCGTATTTGCTCTGAGATGGGCAAGCTGATAAATAATAGACGGCCAACCTGGTAAATAATGCCTGATGGTCTATTCAATGACGAGGTACCTCAGTATGTCTATTTAAGTCGATATAAGCAGGGTTCTAAGGGAGTTTCTCTAAATTGGTTAATAAATACATGGGAGGCCTGCTGTAATTGACCGGTCAGTATGATTTGTGTGTTAATTGCTGATTGTCTGAGTCAGCTTCTTTAACTGGTTAGTTGGAGCGTGGGTCACGCGCTCTGCGATTGGCCAGTCACTATGTGGGATGTGAGCTCTAATTTGCTTGTCTGGTTTTGTGGCTGGTTGGCTGGTTTGATTTCTTGCAATGACCTGGTTTTCAGGGCTCAGCATTAAATGAATAGATTTATTTATTTATACCCTAGCAAACACTTGGAAAACTCTAGCAACCACCCTATAGCATTCTTCAGATAATATAAAATTTTAGTTTAATCATATTAGCTTTTTAACATAAATAAGTTCTCACACTTAATCAATTTGTCCAAATAAGCATTAGACTGGAAACATCACCGAACATCACATTTTTTTAGTTTAGTTTAGTTTATTGTCATTCAAACATGTTAGACATGAAGGAACGAAATTCGTTTCCCAGGTCCGAATTTCGTTCCTTCATGTCTAACATGTTTGAATGACAATAAACTAAACTAAACTAAAAAAATGTGATGTTCGGTGATGTTTCCAAGGATTTTAAGGATTTGTTAAGTGTGTTCAACTTTTAAGTGCACTTATCTTCTATCATTGCGTCTAAATCATGTAAATTAGATTGGAATTGGAGAAAGTTTATACGTAAATTATTTCTGGAAGGTTCTACAATCCTTAACTCCTTTGACAGTCATAATGTGCCCCATTCTGACCATTTTTTTTTTCTAAAACAAAGTGAAATGACATAGGGTGCAGAGGAAGTGTTCAAGTCAGTCTTCTAGATTTATCTGGGTCATGTGAGGACTAAAAGTATAGCCATGGCCTGAGGGAAGGTTTCTTTAAACAGACAAAATGAAAATTCTGTCATCCTTTACTCACTCTCAAGTTGTTAATTGTATTAATTTCTTTCTTCTGCTGAACACACAAGAAGATATTTTGAAGAATGATGGTAACCAAACAGTTGATGGAATCACATAGACTTCCATAGTATTCCCCCCCCCCCCATACTATAGAAGTCAATGGGGCCAATAAACTGTCTGGTTACACAAAATATATTCTTATGTGTTCAGCAGAAGAAAGAAATACAGTTTTGGAACAACTTGAGGGTGAGTGATGACATAATTTTTGGATGAACTATCCCTTTAAGTGAAGACCAATTGTATTTGATACCTTGACTGTCCACCAAGGTTCTCTATCAGCCTGTAGGCTCAATTGTGTGTGGAGGAGTCGGGTCCAAATTAGAGTGAAGATTCACAAAATGTGTCGTCATGCACATTCTCATCTACTCTGGCTTACATCCGTACGGCAGCGAAGCAGTGGCAATCACTAGCAGTAGTGTTTCAAATGGACTCTGCGGACATAAAGACGCGACCAGCCTCCAGCACGATTCAGATACCCACGGAAACTCCTTGTAAGTAAAAAAAAAAAGAAAAAGAAAAAAAGCCTTATCTAGTGGCCAACGAGCATGGCCACTGGTGTCAGTAATGGTAAGAAATTTCAGAACTTCCACAATGCTCCTTTAAACAGGAAAATCTGTAAAAGCTGTGAACTACTTGTATATACAGTATACTATATATATATTAATTTTGTAACTAAACAAACTGATGTACCCCTCTTAAGATAACTGATTCAATTCCCAAGACCGGTTTCCAGCTTCTTTTCCTCCGCCGTAATGACTCTCAATAAGACATTATCTTATCTTTATAGTGTCTTTGACTTAACAGTATGATGAAGGGCTCTGTACAGTTGTTCTTGTTCTCCTCTCGGTGGCAACCACACTCCCCGTTTATGTTTTTCAATTAGCTCCTCATCAGTGTCATGGTGTCCTTCCGCATGCTGTCTGTCTGCTGTCACTGTCTCTCTGACAGCTCTGACTGCGCGACTCCAGTGTGACTGCACGTTTGCTTATGCAGAGCCTGTCAACAGTCACACTCACTTCACACAAAGGCGAGAGGAGCGATATGACAGTAAACTCGGAGGTGTCCTTTCATATGCTGTGTTTTGAATCTCATGTTTGTGACACGGCAGGAAAAACTCATCTCAAAATCCTCGCTCAGTTCCTTTGTTTCTTTTTTCTTTCGGTAATGGGTTATTTTCATTCCAGGCAGAGTAATGTCAGAGCGTGACTGTGTGTTTGCCAGGGCCGCTTGGACTGCGGGCCGGATCAAACCTTGTTTATTCGGGTCTGAAAGTCTCCTGACAGGTTGCGAGTCTCTTTGTGTCACTTTGACAGGGTTGTGCTCCACTGGCTGTTCGGGACGACAGGTCTTTGATTCTCAGTGCCACATGGCACTCACAATCAGATGAACTACACTACCCACAACCTCTCTCTGTGTCAACTAGACTCACGGTTCTGGCTAATTTCTTTTCAAACACGGGGAAATAAAGGAACAAAAAAACCTCATAACAGACACGTACAGCAGACTTAACACAAACCAAAATTACTATGGAACTACCATGTTATATGGGCATTTGTTTCCGAAAAAAAAGAAAAATAAATAGTCCCCTTAGCTAAAAAAACCCCCACCTATGAACAGAATGATTCTTAGGCCCTGTTTATACGAGAACGCTCGCGGGTGAAAATGTAAAAATATATTTTATCGGATGTGCCTTTCGTTTACACGGCGACAGCGTTTGTGGGGCTTAAACGCGCAAAAAGGTGAAACCACCCTCCAGAGTGGAAATCTTAAAAACGCTCCACCGCCGTGTTCCCTTGTAAAGGGTAAAAACACAAAAGTCTGCTTGACAGTGGAGGTTGTATGCAGGCTCGCGGACTTGGTGTTGTTCTGTGGCTGTGCTTCACATCGCCACCTAGCCGCCTGGAGTGCATACTACATTGAATTTCACACACTTTTGCGTCACCATATGCATGCGGATTTCCCACCCAAAACGGTCGTCTAAACGCAGAATAAAAAGTGATAACGCAACACCACTTTTGCGTTTTCTCTTCAGAAACGTTTCCATGTAAACATAGCCTTACTGTACTTATATAGCACCAACTATATACATACTATATTTTATAGTTGGTGCTATGTAAGTACAGTTATCATTCAGTTCATGGGTGTTTTCTCCATGTGGACGACCTTTAGATAATAAATTCATGAAAAACAAATGTTTTATATACTTGTTTAATTTGTCCACCTGTCCAATGGTGGACATACATACAACCATTAAAGGTGAATTTGGTGGCGTTGTGATTATTATTAAAATCACATCAATGATGGGTCAAATACCCATCACAAAAATTATGAATATTAAATATAAAATAATATTTTCCCCCATAAAATGGCCAACAATTTTGTCCTCCTAAGGCTAATTTCATTGCTTTTAATGTGTCCCAAACACACACAATTGAACACATTAAAACTGACAGCTAAAGATTGGTTGGAAATGGCACAAAAAGTTATATATACACAGGTCTTAACATTGAAACGTGTTATGTTGACTTTTACACTTTTTGTTTTGTATGCTATTTGTTCATACAGGTCAGGTTGTAAATCAGGTCTGGGAGCGGTGATGGGAGGAATGAGGGATAAATAAGAAAACGAGGATATTGGATGGTGTTAAAGGGCTTACTAAAAAAAAAATCAAAACAGTCGACAAAATCCGTGCTTGAACACGTTCATTCATGTGAACAGCATAGAACAAAACATTAAGTCAAGAGACAGACAGAGAGAGAGAAAGGAGGCGGCCAGCGACCTTGCTCCCATAAACGAAAGTAATCATTGCTCATCTCGGGGCCAATCTCACTCCTTCATCTCTCAGGCCATTAGTGAAGCTGCCATAATGAATGTGTTTTATTTATCATGGAGACAGTGCTTAACTTCGTCCCTGATGAGGACGATCCCACTCACCTTCAGACACCTCCACTCACACAGTTGCTAATTCACAGCGATGCTAAATGCCACCTCAGTGTCATTAGAGTGAGCGTCTCGGGTATGATTGGCTCTAAAGTTTGACTGGAGTGAGTCATCGCTTAGTTTCACAGTTCCAGACTTGGACAATTGGCATAAAGTTCAACTTTTGGAATGCCATCATGTTGGAAATGTATCTTCAAATGGTGTTATATCACAGTTGTCCAAGTAGAAAGTTGAAAATTCAGACTTTACAAGATGATTGAAATGTGGCGGATTGTTGTTTGTTCCTCTAAATGCTGCCAACAATTGTTGTCTTGAAAGCGTTACCATTGTTGCTAAATGTTGATGACTCTTGTCAAATTTGAAGGTACATATTTACAATGCAGGTGTTTGCGTACGGTCTTTACGCTGAGCAATATGTGTGTTTTATTGTGTTTGGAGTGTTTCTGCTTCTTTGGAGAACGTTCAAACTTTTGTGATTGAACGTATTCACATGGATGTGTCTGCTCATGTGGACAACCAATGATGTTTTTCAGTCCATAATATTACCCCAAGATATAATAATTTGCTCTTCTTCTTAGTCACACTTGGATAAGCAGCTCACACTTGATTGCCCTTATACACATACACACTTTTTTTTGTGTGTCTATGAGACACATCTCTCACTTTCTCTCCATGTATTATTGTTTGCTCTCTCCCTCCTCAAGTCAGAAGCCTGAATTAGACACAGATGACTTTAGAGGGCTGTTCAAAGTCCACACATTAAATCAATATAATTATCTGAAGCAAGCGTGAATGTGGAGCAGCTCTTCTGTGGAGATTTCAGATCATGCACAAATGGAACGGCATCAGCCGGCATGAAACACTATTTAATGGGTCTTTTTCCTCGCCCAAGTTTGCAGGGACAGGAGAGGTCTCCCATCTTTACAAACCTACCTATCTGAGTGATTTCTGTCCTTCCATTGACAGTCCATGGAACTACCATTTTATTATTTAATTCATACGGGTTAGTTTTACAATCTCTTTATAAACTTTTTGAGGTGCAAAGTGGTAGTTGTGCAGCTCTCAATGGAGCGACAGAAATTTCTCTGACTTCATGTTTCAGGTTTACAGGGAATGACATGAGGGTGAGCAATTGATGATAATCTAGAATGTTTAAAGGAGCTGTATGCAAAAAAAAAAAAAAAAAAAAAAAAAAAATAACTTAATCATACATTTTCCCTGATATGTCACTAGACATTAAGAAAACATGTTCATTTCAAATACTTATATCACTGACAACAGTAGTCCAGCCAGGATATTGTCATTTAAAAAGTGAAGTTGCAGGCCTTGACTGATGTTGATGTTGTCAAGTTGTGTTTTGTTCTGATGCGTCACCCTCCACCGATCTACAATCACGGAGTCAAAAGTGTTGCGGCATTTGGGTTGCCAGCCTTTCTCTAGTTACCACAGCTGCAGATATAAACGTGTCAGAATCGGATAAAACAAATTCTAACGTTATGAAACCCCAAAAAACATGAATTGAATCCGAAATACTTTGTTACAAAGTCCGAAATTAATAACTAACAGAAAAAAACTCACTGTGTAGGACTCGTCACTTGCCATTGGAAGCTTCTTGTAGTAGCCTACATTCCTGCTGGAACCTGCAGCATATCTGGCAACCTCGAGTCATGGGGGAAGGCGTGGATGCACCCTAATTTAAAAGTGATTGCAGTACCAGTTTTGGCCACAATCTTGCATACCTTTAAAGTCCCCGTGAAATAAAAATTGAACCTATTTACTTTGTTAGCGCATATTACTAGTCTTGTGGTGAACAATTAATCCGTGCAAGTGAATATATATTAAAAAAAAATGTTTTACCTTAGTAATCTTTAATCAAAATCTGAAAAAGTTACTTCCGGTATGGAACGGTTTCTTTTTCTGATGACGTAGGTTTCACAGTTTGGGTGGGGAAACGCTTAACCACTCCCCTCAAACCGTTAGTTTGCTATGAGCGAGAGATGGAGAGGAGGAGCGCTAGAGTAAAACCCTGCCCTCTGTTCAATATTCCGTTTCACTTGGAAATACAGCACTAGCAGCACGGGTACTTTAAGCTGCTTTTTGTATGCAACCAAACTGATTGGTAATTTTTTATTACTGTCAAGCTCCAATAAGGGCAAACGAAACATCATAAAAATAGTCCTTATGACTCTTGAGCTCCAAGTCTTCTCTGAAGTCTTATTATGGATTTGTGTGGGGGAAAAAAAAACAATCTATCCCTCTGCTGGAGCTCTCAAATCTCAATTTCACATATTTTTGATTAAAAAAGAACGATGCCTTTAGATACATCACACCAGGTTTGAATCATTGGTATCAAATAAAATGCATTCATTGTCCTTTTATGTTGATGGAACCAGGCCAATACATAAATAATTCACTTTCATTGAATAAAAAACAAACAAACAGAAGCTCTCATGTTCTGCCCAAAATATCATATGTCGAACAAACAAAAACAAAACAAAATATTTGAAATTATTTGGTGAGTGAACGACAATTTTCAATTTGTGGTTCTTAGATCTAATTCTAAAACAATAGATTGGTAGAGAGGGGATAGATTGAGGAAATTGGAAAGAAAATAAGTGAGAGGAGGATTCAAATGGCCACGGGTAGATGGAGCAGGGGAAAGAAAGGAAAGAACAGTCAGCTGGGTTGAAAGCAGAAGGACGGGGGAGAGAAATCGAGACATAATTAGAAAAGCCACCTGTAGTTTGGATTGAATCAGTCACCTGGAGAGCTCGCTGCAGGTAGGGTGCTGGTCTACAAATGAAGGGAAAGAAGAACATCATTAGAGAAGATGAATCACATTTTATCACATGCTTCATATACATTGCTGATTTGCGGTTTGCTGTCAAGGCAACACCTGTGCTCTAAATTAGCACTGAGCTAAAGTTCAGACAAACTGATAGTCCTTTCAGTGTCACGACCCATTACTGCGGAAAACACTATCCATCATACACGACCTGCTCCACCTTCTCGAAGGTTTGGGAGGTGTAGGAGAGGGCTCATCCGCTTAGTTACGGAGAGCCGGCACATGTGAGGGCCGTTTCATAGGGTCACAGCCACAGGTCTTGAGCGCACTGACAGGCCAATTACTCCAACGCCTGGAGTTCAGATTCAAGAGCTGCCATGTACTAAACCTCAGTCAGATTTCACTTTAGCTAATTACAAATCCTATTCCCCACTCCCCTGGAGACATATTATTTTCTTTTTAATGGACTATTTAACCCTGAAGTCAGTTGCAGATATCACATTACTCAAGGTTTCTTCGATTTAGTTCCACGTGATCATTTTTAGCCTCACAGTGACTAAAAAAAAAAAAAAAAAAAACTATTTTAAAGAGAATTAATTCATGCCTTTTTGTTATAAATTCTTGTAACAAGAACTTAATATGGTCTTTTTTTGATGGCATACCACTTTTTATTTAAAATACATAGGCCTACACATTTTTTGTCTGCTGTGCAATAAGACAAAATAACTTATTTTGAGATGCAATCTATGATAATCAATGATTTACTGTCATTGTTTTAAGACATTTGTTTGTCTTAAGACAATAAAACAT
>NW_024121144.1:3293315-3386234 GCF_016745375.1 Pimephales promelas
CATATACTCAATCTGTAAATAGGCTTGACTCAATGTAGATTATTTATTGAGTAGTCATGTTTTTCTTATGTTGGTGAAAGTCTTAGCCTTTTAACAAAATGGCTATTCTCTTTTCACATTAATATACAAACCATGCATTTTGTAATTTATGCTCTTTACTTCAGTCACTTCAAAGAATGCTTTAATTGAGGACTTTAGCTCGAACCCTGGCCCCCGAACCCTATCTCTCTTTCTCTTCTCGCTGTAATTGGCCCCAACTGGATCCCCACAGGAGTCAATCACTTGCTAGAGAATACATATACACAGGCCTGGTGCTGGCTTCATTGAGATATTTGTTCCTTAAGCAGTGCTTTCCTCTGGCCCAATCTGCTCTATTATTCATGCTGAAAAACAGGAGTGGAAGCTCGCAGCCACAGCGATGCCATATTTACCAGGCTGATTAGATTAAATAAGCACCCGTTGGTTGCTGGAGCTTTTGAGTCGAATGCACGTCTGCTAGTGCCTGTACATAGCCTTAGCAGCAGCCAAACTACATTTGACAAAGTGGAAACAAAATAAAGAAAGGAAGGAAAGGATTTCGTTTTCCTCTTGGTGAGGCACTTGGGGGGGGTCTGAAAGCACACAGCGAGTGGGACACACACACACATACAGACATGACATGACTTTAGTACATGACTTTCTATTGTACATGAATAGAATGACTTTCTATTTCTCTCCCACAGCTCTGAATATATATTTGTACTGTATTTGTTTGTTTCTCTCTTTCTAATCTCATTAACGTCATCACATTTTCTGCCTGTATATGTCTATCCATCTGTCTGGCCCTTTATTTATCCATATGGGTGTATGTGCCTCTTTATCTGTCTTTTCGTCCATCTGTTTGACTGTCTCTCGCTGTTTGTCTTTCTATCTATCCATATTGCCGTCTGTCTTCCTTTTCTGTTTATCTTTCTGGGTGTCTAACTATCTATAGCCGTCTCTCTATCCAATTGTCATTCTGTCTATTTGTCTAGCTGTATCTGTCTATCTATTGGCGCTTTTCCACTGCATGCGGTATGGTTCGGTTCGGTATGGCACGCTTTGACGCTTTTCCACTGCATGGTACGGCACGGCTTGGCTCGGTACGGCTCACTTGTGGGCTTTTTCCACTGCATGGTACGGTATGGTACGGCTCGCTTCGGCTCACTTTAAATGGTACCTGGTCTGTTGAGGTTCCAAGCGTACCGTACTGGCACTAAAATGTGACGTGAAACACTGCAGATCACTGATTGGACAGACAGAATTGCCACCACCAGCGTCATTGTATTTGCGACCAATAGACATCGACTCGAGAAACCAAACTCGCTAGATTTAAATAGCCAGTAACAGCCACCGCTGTTATCGATCAGTCTATAATCCCACCCACTTTAAAGCGGGACTAACTGCAGTGGAAAATAACCGAGCTAAAGAGAACCGAACCGAGCCGTGCCGTGCGAAGCCGAGCCGTACCAGCAGTGGAAAGCGCCTTACTTGTCTGTCTATATATGAACTTGGCTAAGTTAAGTGCTAAGTTAAGTCCTCTCACGAGATGAGAGAGGTATGTATCAACTCGTTTTATACAGGAATAACATAGTTTAATTTGAAAAAACGGTGGAGTATCCCTTTAAGTTTTAGTCTTCAAAGGAGACCTCTAAAAGGTCGTGTTTTTCTCAGAGTTCTCCATCATGTTTATCAGTCTGCCGAAAAACTCTGATTGGCTGCTATCATGGGGAATTTTGATGTTTATTGGATTACGGCTCCCCGTCACTCTGCCCTATTTCACACCCAGCATGGGCCCCTTCTGTTGCCAAGTTCAAGAGGTGGTCTTCTGGATAACAGAACCCACAGCATCTAGAGCATCTCAATTGGGCACTGTCCCAGCGGGGGAGACAGACATGCCTTCTCCAATGTCTGCATTAGCAATGAGCCCTGGCCCAAAATCCATCTGTGGAGGTGAGCCCTGCCACTGGAGCGTATAATGAGGGGTGGACACTTTGAAGCTTGTGAGGATACTGTTCCTGCCCTTACTCAAAAACTTGCTGTCATGAATGCAATATTCTATGATAACAGAAAGGAGATGGTGTGGATAAGTGCAGTGTAGAGTGTCGTAATGAGGGGACATGAGCCGGCTAGAAACTTTCAAAGGATATTTGTAAAGCGTGAGGATTTCGTCAAGAACGGAAATATCAGAAGAGGTCCTTCAGGTTCTGAATGGGCAGAAACAGGAAGCTGTGTGACAATTACAATGAATCATCACCTCTACAGATTTACCATATAAGTCCAAAACACAAAAAGAGTAGGCAGCCTAACCATTGTAAGTGCCAATTTGGAACGTTGTATAGGAAGTAGCTTTGTGTGCACCAACACATATATTTCAATAGTCAGCGTGTGCTGACGGTGCTATACTCTTTAAATTTAGACTATTTTGACGAACAAATAACTGCAAAAGAGTGTGGAAAATTACCCTGCGTGTGTTTCCAAACTGCTTGACAATCATAGTTCTGGCCTCCACGACTTCGTTTCACACGTACGTTTACAAATTGGCCTGTTGATTCTCTAAAAGGTTTATGAGCATTTTTGAAATTGTGATTTTCGCTCATGCAGTGAACAATCCTGCAGGCTATCTGGACAGCACTGTGGAGAAATATTTTGAGTGAAATTTGAAGACCTTGCTGAAAACATATCGACTGCTGTAAATGTTGTTTATAACTGCATACGCATCCAGCCGAGGGGTTTGGGTGTGAGAGACCACATTGTGAATTTTGTTGCTAGATTAAAAGGCAGAAAATCGGGATTTCGTGTAGTTACTGCTGTCTCCTGCTCTCGTTTTTGCGTAACACATGCGCCTCTGACTACAGGTGTGCTTTCTAATTCTCTTTTTGTTTCTGCCTCTTCCTCTTGGCTGCCTGCGGGATCAATTATCCTGCCCACTCAAATACTGGAGAAGTCCAGACATCCGAAATGGGTTATATTGGGTTTCAGCAGTTATTGCCTCAACTGACAATGCTTTAATCAATGTGTTTTTGTGTACGTGTGCGTATTTGCTCTGAGATGGCCAAGCTGATAAATAATAGACGGCCAACCTGGTAAATAATGCCTGATGGTCTATTCAATGACGAGGTACCTCAGTATGTCTATTTAAGTCGATATAAGCAGGGTTCTAAGGGAGTTTCTCTAAATTGGTTAATAAATACATGGGAGGCCTGCTGTAATTGACCGGTCAGTATGATTTGTGTGTTAATTGCTGATTGTCTGAGTCAGCTTCTTTAACTGGTTAGTTGGAGCGTGGGTCACGCGCTCTGCGATTGGCCAGTCACTGTGTGGGATGTGAGCTCTAATTTGCTTGTCTGGTTTTGTGGCTGGTTGGCTGGTTTGATTTCTTGCAATGACCTGGTTTTCAGGGCTCAGCATTAAATGAATAGATTTATTTATTTATACCCTAGCAAACACTTGGAAAACTCTAGCAACCACCCTATAGCATTCTTCAGATCATATAACATTTTAGTTTAATCATATTAGCTTTTTAACATAAATAAGTTCTCACACTTAATCAATTTGTCCAAATAAGCATTAGACTGGAAACATCACCGAACATCACATTTTTTTTAGTTTAGTTTATTGTCATTCAAACATGTTAGACATGTTTGAATGACAATAAACTAAACTAAACTAAAAAAATGTGATGTTCGGTGATGTTTCCAAGGATTTTAAGGATTTGTTAAGTGTGTTCAACTTTTAAGTGCACTTATCTTCTATCATTGCGTCTAAATCATGTAAATTAGATTGGAATTGGAGAAAGTTTATACGTAAATTATTTCTGGAAGGTTTTACAATCCTTAACTCCTTTGACACTCATAATGTGCCCCATTCTGACCAGTTTTTTTTTTCTAAAACAAAGTGAAATTACATAGTGTTCAAGTCAGTCTTCTAGATTTATCTGGGTCATGTGAGGACTAAAAGTATAGCCATGGCCTGAGGGAATGTTTCTTTAAACAGACAAAATGAAAATTCTGTCATCATTTACTCACTCTCAAGTTGTTCCATAATTGTATTAATTTCTTTCTTCTGCTGAACACACAAGAAGATATTTTGAAGAATGATGGTAACCAAACAGTTGATGGAATCACATAGACTTCCATAGTATTTTCCCCCCCCCCCCCCCATACTATAGAAGTCAATGGGGCCAATAAACTGTCTGGTTACACAAAATATATTCTTTTGTGTTCAGCAGAAGAAAGAAATACAGTTTTGGAACAACTTGAGGGTGAGTGATGACATAATTTTTGGATGAACTATCCCTTTAAGTGAAGACCAATTGTATTTGATACCTTGACTGTCCACCAAGGTTCTCTATCAGCCTGTAGGCTCAATTGTGTGTGGAGGAGTCGGGTCCAAATTAGAGTGAAGATTCACAAAATGTGTCGTCATGCACATTCTCATCTACTCTGGCTTACATCCGTACGGCAGCGAAGCAGTGGCAATCGCTAGCAGTAGTGTTTCAAATGGACTCTGCGGACATAAAGACGCGACCAGCCTCCAGCACGATTCAGATACCAACTGAAACTCCTTGTAAGTAAAAAAAAAAAGAAAAAGAAAAAAAGCCTTATCTAGTGGCCAACGAGCATGGCCACTGGTGTCAGTAATGGTAAGAAATTTCAGAACTTCCACTGTGCTCCTTTAAACAGGAAAATCTGTAAAAGCTGTGAACTACTTGTATACTATATATATATTAATTTTGTAACTAAACAAACTGATGTACCCCTCTTAAGATAACTGATTCAATTCCCAAGACCGGTTTCCAGCTTCTTTTCCTCCGCCGTAATGACTCTCAACAAGACATTATCTTATCTTTATAGTGTCTTTGACTTAACAGTAGGATGAAGGGCTCTGTACAGTTGTTCTTGTTCTCCTCTCGGTGGCAACCACACTCCCCGTTTATGTTTTTCAATTAGCTCCTCATCAGTGTCATGGTGTCCTTCCGCATGCTGTCTGTCTGCTGTCACTGTCTCTCTGACAGCTCTGACTGCGCGACTCCAGTGTGACTGCACGTTTGCTTATGCAGAGCCTGTCAACAGTCACACTCACTTCACACAAAGGCGAGAGGAGCGATATGACAGTAAACTCGGAGGTGTCCTTTCATATGCTGTGTTTTGAATCTCATGTTTGTGACACGGCAGGAAAAACTCATCTCAAAATCCTCGCTGAGTTCCTTTGTTTCTTTTTTCTTTCGGTAATGGGTTATTTTCATTCCAGGCAGAGTAATGTCAGAGCGTGACTGTGTGTTTGCCAGGGCCGCTTGGACTGCGGGCCGGATCAAACCTTGTTTATTCGGGTCTGAAAGTCTCCTGACAGGTTGCGAGTCTCTTTGTGTCACTTTGACAGGGTTGTGCTCCACTGGCTGTTCGGGACGACAGGTCTTTGATTCTCAGTGCCACATGGCACTCACAATCAGATAAACTACACTACCCACAACCTCTCTCTGTGTCAACTAGACTCACGGTTCTGGCTAATTTCTTTTCAAACACGGGGAAATAAAGGAACAAAAAAAAACTCATAACAGACACATACAGCACACTTAACACAAACCAAAATTACTATGGAACTACCATGTTATACTATGGGCATTTGTTTCCAAAAAAAAAAAAAAACACCTATGAACAGAATGATTCTTAGGCCCTGTTTATATGAGAACGCTCGCGGGTGAAAACGTAAAATTATATTTTATCGGATGTGCCTTTCGTTTACACGGCGACGGCGTTTTGGGGGCTTAAACGCGCAAAAAAGTGAAACCACCCTCCAGAGTGGAAATCTTAAAAGTGCTCCACCGCTGTGTTCCCTTGTAAAGGGTAAAAACGCAAAAGTCTGCTTGACAGTGAAGGTTGTACGCAGGCGCGCGGACTTGGTGTTGCTGTGTGGTAGTGCTCAGCATTGCCACCTAGCCGCCTGGAGTGCATATTACATTGAATTTCACACACTTTTGCGTCACCATATGCATGCGGATTTCCCACCCAAAACGGTCGACCAAACACAGAATAAAAAAGTGATAACTCAACACCACTTTTGCGTTTTCTCTTCAGAAACGTTTCCATGTAAACATAGCCTTACTGTACTTATATAGCACCAACTATATACATACTATATTTTATAGTTGGTGCTATGTAAGTACAGTTATCATTCAGTTCATGGGTGTTTTCTCCATGTGGACGACCTTTAGATAATAAATTCATTAAAAACAAATGTTTTATATACTTGTTTAATTTGTCAACCTATGTCCAATGGTGGACATACATACAACCATTAAAGGTGAATTTGGTGGCGTTGTGATTATTATTAAAATCACATCAATGATGGGTCAAATACCCATCACAAAAATTATGAATATTAAATATAAAATAATATTTTCCCCCATAAAATGGCCAACAATTTTGTCCTACTAAGGCTAATTTCATTGCTTTTAATGTGTCCCAAACACACACAATTGAACACATTAAAACTGACAGCTATAGATTGGTTGGAAATGGCACAAAAAGTTATATATACATTGATCTTTCTTTACTGTAATATCGAGGTCTTAACATTGAAACGTGTTATGTTGACTTTTACACTTTTTGTTTTGTATGCTATTTGTTCATACAGGTCAGGTTGTAAATCAGGTCTGGGAGCGGTGATGGGAGGAATGAGGGATAAATAAGAAAACGAGGATATTGGATGGTGTTAAAGGGCTTACTAAAAAAAATCTAAACAGTCGACAAAATCCGTGCTTGAACACGTTCATTCATGTGAACAGCATAGAACAAAACATTAAGTCAAGAGACAGACAGAGAGAGAGAAAGGAGGCGGCCAGCGACCTTGCTCCCATAAACGAAAGTAATCATTGCTCATCTCGGGGCCAATCTCACTCCTTCATCTCTCAGGCCATTAGTGGAGCTGCCATAATGAATGTGTTTTATTTATCATGGAGACAGTGCTTAACTTCGTCCCTGATGAGGACGATCCCACTCACCTTCAGACACCTCCACTCACACAGTTGCTAATTCACAGCGATGCTAAATGCCACCTCAGTGTCATTAGAGTGAGCGTCTCGGGTATTATTGGCTCTAAAGTTTGACTGGAGTGAGTCATCGCTTAGTTTCACAGTTCCAGACTTGGACAATTGGCATAAAGTTCAACTTTTGGAATGCCATCATGTTGGAAATGTATCTTCAAATGGTGTTATATCACAGTTGTCCAAGTAGAAAGTTGAAAATTCAGACTTTACAAGATGATTGAAATGTGGCGGATTGTTGTTTGTTCCTCTAAATGCTGCCAACAATTGTTGTCTTGAAAGCGTTACCATTGTTGCTAAATGTTGATGACTCTTGTCAAATTTGAAGGTACATATTTACAATGCAGGTGTTTGCGTACGGTCTTTACGCTGAGCAATATGTGTGTTTTATTGTGTTTGGAGTGTTTCTGCTTCTTTGGAGAACGTTCAAACTTTTGTGATTGAACGTATTCACATGGATGTGTCTGCTCATGTGTGGACAACCAATGATGTTTTTCAGTCCATAATATTACCCCAAGATATAATAATTGCTCTTCTTCTTAGTCACACTTGGATAAGCAGCTCACACTTGATTGCCCTTATACACATACACACTTTTTTTGTGTCTATGAGACACATCTCTCACTTTCTCTCCACGTATTATTGTTTGCTCTCTCCCTCCTCAAGTCAGAAGCCTGAATTAGACACAGATGACTTTAGAGGGCTGTTCAAAGTCCACACATTAAATCAATATAATTATCTGAAGCAAGCGTGAATGTGGAGCAGCTCTTCTGTGGAGATTTCAGATCATGCACACTATAAATGGAACGGCATCAGCCGGCATGAAACACTATTTAATGGGTCTTTTTCCTCGCCCAAGTTTGCAGGGACAGGAGAGGTCTCCCCATCTTTACCAACCTACCTATCTGAGTGATTTCTGTCCTTCCATTGACAGTCCATGGAACTACCATTTTATTATTTAATTCATACGGGTTAGTTTTACAATCTCTTTATAAACTTTTTGAGGTGCAAAGTGGTAGTTGTGCAGCTCTCAATGGAGCAACAGAAATTTCTCTGACTTACAGGTTTGGAATGACATGAGGGTGAGCAATTGATGATAATCTAGAATGTTTAAAGGAGCTGTATGCAAAAAAAAAAAAAAAAAAAGAAAAAAAAAATAACTTAATCATACATTTTCCCTGATATGTCATTAAGAAAACATGTTCATTTCAAATACTTATATCACTGACAACAGTAGTCCAGCCAGGATATTGTCATTTAAAAAGTGAAGTTGCAGGCCTTGACTGATGTTGATGTTGTCAAGTTGTGTTTTGTTCTGATGCGTCACCCTCCACCGATCTACCAATCACGGAGTCAAAAGTGTTGCGGCATTTGGGTTGCCAGCCTTTCTCTAGTTACCACAGCTGCAGATATAAACGTGTCAGAATCGGATAAAACAAATTCTAACGTTATGAAACCCCAAAAAACATGAATTGAATCCGAAATACGTTGTTACAAAGTCCGAAATTAATAACTAACAGAAAAAAACTCACTGTGTAGGACTCGTCACTTGCCATTGGAAGCTTCTTGTAGTAGCCTACATTCCTGCTGGAACCTGCAGCATATCTGGCAACCTCGAGTCATGGGGGAAGGCGTGGATGCACCCTAATTTTAAAGTGATTGCAGTACCAGTTTTGGCCACAATCTTGCATACCTTTAAAGTCCCCGTGAAATCAAAATTGAACCTATTTACTTTGTTAGCGCATATTACTAGTCTTGTGGTGAACAATTAATCTGTGCAAGTGAATATATATTAAAAAAAATGTTTTACCTTAGTAATCTTTAATCAAAATCTGAAAAGTTACTTCCGGTATGGAACGGTTTCTTTTTCTGATGACGTAGGTTTCACAGTTTGGGTGGGGAAACGCTTAACCACTCCCCTCAAACCGTTAGTTTGCTATGAGCGAGAGATGGAGAGGAGGAGCGCTAGAGTAAAACCCTGCCCTCTGTTCAATATTCCGTTTCACTTGGAAATACATCACAGCACAGGTACTTTAAGCTGCTTTTTGTATGCAACCAAACTGATTGGTAATTTTTTATTACTGTCAAGCTCCAATAAGGGCAAACGAAACATCATAAAAATAGTCCTTATGACTCTTGAGCTCCAAGTCTTCTGAAGTCTTATTATGGATTTGTGTGGGGAAAAAAAAACAATCTATCCCTCTGCTGGAGCTCTCAAATCTCAATTTCACATATTTTTGATTAAAAAAGAACGATGCCTTTAGATACATCACACCAGGTTTTGAATCATTGGTATCAAATAAAATGCATTCATTGTCCTTTTATGTTGATGGAACCAGGCCAATACATAAATAATTCACTTTCATTGAATAAAAACAAACAAACAGAAGCTCTCATGTTCTGCCCAAAATATCATATGTCGAACAAACAAAAACAAAACAAATATTTGAAATTATTTGGTGAGTGAACGACAATTTTCAATTTGTGGTTTCTTAGATCTAATTCTAAAACAATAGATTGGTAGAGAGGGGATAGATTGAGGAAATTGGAAAGAAAATAAGTGAGAGGAGGATTCAAATGGCCACGGGTAGATGGAGCAGGTGGAAAGAAAGGAAAGAACAGTCAGCTGGGTTGAAAGCAGAAGGACGGGGGAGAGAAATCGAGACATAATTAGAAAAGCCACCTGTAGTTTGGATTGAATCAGTCACCTGGAGAGCTCGCTGCAGGTAGTGGGTGCTGGTCTACAAATGAAGGGAAAGAAGAACATCATTAGAGAAGATGAATCACATTTTATCACATGCTTCATATACACTGCTGATTTGCGTTTTGCTGTCAAGGCAACACCTGCGCTCTAAATTAGCACTGAGCTAAAGTTCAGACAAACTGATAGTCCTTTCAGTGTCACGACCCATTACTGCGGAAAACACTATCCATCATACACGACCTGCTCCACCTTCTCGAAGGTTTGGGAGGTGTAGGAGAGGGCTCATCCGCTTAGTTACGGAGAGCCGGCACATGTGAGGGCCGTTTCATAGGGTCACAGCCACAGGTCTTGAGCGCACTGACAGGCCAATTACTCCAACGCCTGGAGTTCAGATTCAAGAGCTGCCATGTACTAAACCTCAGTCAGATTTCACTTTAGCTAATTACAAATCCTATTCCCCACTCCCCTGGAGACACATTATATTATTTTCTTTTTAATGGACTATTTTAACCCTGAAGTCAGTTGCAGATATCACATTACTCAAGGTTTCTTCGATTTAGTTCCACGTGATCATTTTTAGCCTCACAGTGACTAAAAAAAAAAAAAAAAAAACTATTGTTAAAGAGAATTAATTCATGCCTTTTTTGTTATAAATTCTTGTAACAAGAACTTAATATGGTCTTTTTTGATGGCATACCACTTTTTATTTAAAAATACATAGGCCTACACATTTTTTGTCTGCTGTGCAATAAGACAAAATAAACTTATTTTGAGATTCAATCTATGATAATCAATGATTTACTGTAATGTTGTTTTAAGTACATTTGTTTTGTCTTAAGACAATAAAACATGGCAAAAAGATTTTATATATATATATATATATATATATATTTTTTTTTTTTTAGCTGCAGAGGCCAGTCACATATTGAACTTAGAATTACATGACTTCACTTAAACATAACATATATATATATATAAACAAACATATATGCATATCAAAATGCAACCAACCATGTACTCATGCATAGTTTTGATATCATAAAAAATTACATACATAGGCTTACAATCTTTTAAAAGCGAGAAAACGCTTTAAGACATTTGCACTTATGTATCATTTCTCCACCTGCTTTTTATATAATAGTATTTTTAAAAGTAGGTGTGTTCTGTCCCTTCCACTTAGCTTGAAATACTATATCGGTCCTTACCTCACACACTGCATGAATGACTGGCTGTGGAGAACCATCTCTCATTACGTTGTAGGCTCATTCGACTCACACAGCTTTTTCTTGCTCAGATTTAAGCCCCTCATGGTGTGAACCTGTATAAATTACACCTTGCCAGCACTCAACAACTTTGATGAATTTTCCAATACTGCGGAAAAAGAAGAAAAACAAATCTTTAAAATGATGGCTCCCGCCCATGAAGGGGTGGGTGTGTGTGTTGGCTGGAGGTATGACATTTGAAATAATGATATTTCAGCATCTCACTCATAACCTGGGCTGGCCACGGGCCGCAGAGGGCCTGCCGCTGGATAGAGCAGAAGACTATTGATCCATCGGTTGCCTGTTTTTCATCGACTGTAATGAAGCGTGGTCACCTTGCAGCATACTAATGCTTCTTCCTGTTTTCATCACACAGAAATCTTATTTGTCCTCTTCTCCACCTCAATGCAAAAACAATCATTCACACATTTGATTGAATTTCGATTCCTGTGTGATGTATTAAAGAATAATGTAATTTTTTAATTCAAAGTTTATTATTCCATCCATGCATCCATCCATCCATGGATCCATCCATCCGTGCATCCATCCATCAATCTGTGCATCCATCCATCCATCCATCCATCCATCTGTGCATCCATCCATCCATCCATCCATCCATCCACCCGTGCATCCATCCATCCATCCATCAATCCATCCATCCATCCATTCATGCATCTATCCATCCATCCATCCATGCATCCATCCATCCATCCATCCATCCATCCATCCATCCATCCATCCATCCATCCATCCACCCACCCGTGCATCCATCCATCCATCCATCCATGCATCCATCCATCCATGCATCCATCCATCCATCCATCCATCCATCCATCCATCCATCCATCCATGCGTCCATGCATCCATCCCATCCAATCCATTGGAACCACCTTCAGAACGTTTTTTTCAGCTGATTAAAGCCCGTTCTCATACTTTGGCGTCACATAGGTGACATATTGACATTTCGTCGAAATACTGTTCATATGGCACCCTTTAATGTCAATATAACACGCAGAACCGTTAAGGCGTCATACAGGTGACTGGCATCCTTTAGCGTCAATATGAGACGCAGACTCTACCCCAGACCTAAACCTACCCATAACAGTGCGTGTTATATTGACGCTAAAGGGTGCCATGTGCATAGTATTTCGACAAAATGTCATATGGCGTCACCTATATGACACCAAAGGATGAGAATGTGTTGGCTGATTAAAAAATAAAAACATTGACAGCTATTTAGAATCCATCTACTTTAAAGAGCTTGAGCATTTAAAGTGGTAGACAACAAATCTGCAGCCCATGTTTAGAATAAACAGAGTGATATTTTCTGCAGGGGGGAGACGTTCACATTGGGTCCCGAGGACTGGAGTTGAGAACCACTGCGCTAATATACTGTAGTTATCATTATAGTTATCTTCATAGTTATCGTTCTTGGTGTGAACGGGCCTTAAGAAATCTTCATTGAGGAAGTCTTTGAAATACCATAGAAAATGAATGTGAAAATGCCAAAATCAAGGCCACTGATAATCCGCTCGGCTTTTTTGCGCTCTATTTGGGATGGGTGCTGATCGACGGCATTTACACAAAACAAGAGAAGCCAAAGTTTATAGTTTAAAGTTTATAATATCAGATACCATCAACAATATCGTTCTGCATGGTTATCTCTGACTTATTACACATACATACACACGCACACATCAGAATGGCTCAAATCGTTTCTCACATACATGCGGCCCATTTGTGCTGACATTTCATTATCTGATACAGTGCGTCCTGCCTGTCAATGAGCCTGGGGGAAATTACATCTCTTTCTTTTCAGAATAGGGGTTTGAAACTAATCTCCCGGTATTAAGATGTTCAGCAATGCATCAACAGAGATCCTGACACGTAGTTAATGGCAGATCCTCTGATATGCATTTTGGATTGTCGCAGATGTCGTGGTGGTGTGGGGTCTAGTGCCACTTGAGCTGCATTCATCATGCCGTCGAAGACAAATAAGCCTGGGACTCACAGTTTGACATTTTGCGTTCATATGAAACTCTGAAAATGTATGAAACAGACTTTGACATGAGTTCAGGCCAATTTGGCTTCTACATGGTAGTTTATTACTGTGTATCTAAAATGCACGGCATAAAAATGGAACATGGTTCTGTATTTTGATTTTGTGATCACGATGCTTGTTCAGTTTAGATGTTCACTTTTGAAATGTATGAGCAGCAAAGTGAAAATGGAAAGAGAACTGAACTGTCTCACACATGCTGCATACTAACGTGTCATTGTTCTGGTTCACAGGCTCACATTTCGATTCCAGATTTAAATCAGATTAATTTAGTTTAAGTCCATTGCACATATGAAAAGTAATTCTCTCTCAGCTAGTGCTATAAATGATACAGGGAACATTCTAACTTGGTTTATTACAAAACTAACAACAGGGAACGGAAGGATGGGAAGCACTGTACAAATGGGATTTTAAGAATGAATGTCAGGATCATTGAAATTCATTTTTGTGATTTAAAATTTGTAAAATACAATATAAAACACATTCACAATAACTATTTTCTAATTTATTAAAAGGAATAGATATAGAAACCCAGACTGCACGTCCTTTATTATAAATCTGTATTGGTGTATTAAACTAACACAGTCTCATCCCAAAAAGTCATATAACTGACGTCTTGGGACGTCTTTTGACCAAACGTCAATATCCGCCTTTTTAGGGCCCCCTTAAACGTCGGTAGATGGCGATCCCGGGCCGTCATACAACTGACGCTTTACCTTTAACGTCAGTTAGGTGACGGGTTAGGTTTAGGGTTAGGTTTAGGTCTGGGGTAGAGTTAGGATCCCATAACCTCATTTACCGACGTTTAAGGGGGCCCTAAAAAGGCGAATATTGACGTATGGTCAAAAGACGTCCCAAAACGTCAGTTATATGACGTCTTGGGATGAGACCGGGTTGATTAAACATATACCTTTCACATAATATGTGTGTGTGTGTGTTTATTTCTGCTCCTGGTTGTCACCATCATTATATGCAATCAAGCATCAGGTTATTGAGCACCATAAGGTTTTTGAAGGGACTATAAAATGAAATTGAGTAATGGTGCGAGTTTTGAGTATGTGATGTTGTCAGGCCGTCTTTTGTGTGTGTGTGTGTGTGTTGGAGAGTGAAGCAGGGCAGACCATGCGTGCTTTACTCAGTCACTTTGGAGAGATAATGGTTTGGTGGATCGGTGAGAGGGCATGTGCTTTGAGCCTCTGTGTGTGAGAGTCTGGTAAACATTAGGATGTGTACTGAGTAAGAATGTCAAGATTTGCATGGTGTGTGTGTCCTCTAGTAAGTGTTAAATGCTGGGTGTGTTTTGTGCGTGCCGTATTGTGCATGTTTAAGTGAGTCAGACAGTCTGACCGAAAACATACTCTGAATAATAATTACTCTTTCAAACCCTCCCGCGCCATGCCCTGTTCACCACTGCCATTTCTGATGTACGTGTGTGTGAAAGAGAGAGGCATTTCCACTGTCTTCAGGGAGGGATTTGAAGAAGAAACAAACCAAAAAAAGAGAAAAAAATGGAAAAATTCAGTCTTATGCAGTCCTTTTCAGCTACTACTAAAGACTGTGTTCTTCAATCATTCTATACATGTGTCCACATGCCTGAATATTTCTATGTATCCCACGTTCAAGGACAGGCACTAACTATGAAATATTTATGTGAAAATCTAAAGTTTTTACAAAACTTGAACATTGCACCAAGTGAACATTTATTATATCACAGACTGTAATGAATGATCTCAATGGATGAATTGTATTATATTAAATATAAGTGTTGCATTCATTTTACCATATTATATGTATGCATATTTTGTATTTATGTATTTATTTACCTGTTCCTGCAGTGACAAATTCATTCTGAAAATGAAATGTTAAAGCCTCGCCATTAATATAAACAGAACCGCATGCAAATAATTAGCAAAACACGGTTTAAAATAATTCTCAATTATATATAGGACGTCCTCTTCATGAGAAATTCATGATTCTTTCTCTAGTCTGATGTCATTTTCCCCCGCGTTCACTCCCACACTTTTAATGAGACATTTCATCTCCCAATGACATCACAGACACGCAATCAATCAGCGTTCATTATTTTGGATCTGCCTTCTTATCATAAACATGGAAGTTATCTTTTCTCTCTTTTCCCACTCGTTCGCTCTCACTTTCATTGAGGGGAGGAGAGTGAGATGGAGGGACAGATTGAGAAGCTCTTGATGTGGGAATTAGCTTGTGATGCGATATCTGGGGTTGTGAGATCACAATGTGTGTTTTCAGAGCCGGCTTGTAATTGGGGATGTGCACGGGATTCCTGATTGATTGCACAGGGTGACTCGTGAAACAAATTAACCTCTGCAAGGTCATGCCACCCTGACAGTGACAAGAGACGGAGATAATGGGAGAGGGAGAGGAAACTGATTTGGCTAGAGCCTTCTAATTAAGTTAACACACTCTTGATGTATTATTGTTTTAAACATTTATGCTTCTGGCAGATGGCTTTATTCAAAGTGGCTTTAAGAGCATGTGCATTCCATAAGAATCAAACCCATAAAATGTATATTTTTTATAAATAGTATCTGAATTTATTATTGATTGGTTTAATTTATTGCAAACATTATATATAAATTATATATAACCCACTTATTATATACAGTATATGCACACACATACTGTATCATTAGAATGAATAACTTGCTTTTTTTAAAACTATATAAACAATATTTAGAATCTTACAATACATTTAATATGAAATAGATTTTTACTCTTTAATTTTGAGTCTCTTTGCTATTGTGTGCCTTCAGAAGCCTTGTAGCACAGTGCGCTCACATGGACCACTTTTTATTATATATATATATATATATATATATATATATATATATATATTTTTTTTTATAATATGTGACCCTGGACCACAAAAGCAGTTATATGGGTACATTTTCTGAAATTGAGATGTATACATCATCTGAAAGCTGATTAAATAAGCTTTCCATTGATTTATGGTTTGTTAGGATATGACAATATTTGGCTGATATGCAACTATTTTAAAATCTGTAATCTATGTTCATGTTCGCGATTGTGCTGCATTCAGTCACAAAAATGTTTTTATATATTTACGGAATAGGAAATTTACAAAATATCTTCATGGAACTTGATCTTAAAGGAGTAGTTCACTTTTGAAAAAATATTTCGCGTTTGTGACTCTCATGTTTGAACTCGTTCATCAAAATGAACAAAAAACAAGTCATTTGATTCATTCAACGAACGAATTGACTCGGAAAAAGATTCGTTCATTTTGATGAACGAGTTCAAACAGGAGAGTCACGAATGCGCATCACAAAACAGACCAAGGCAAGCATTTGAGTTTATAAAACTTAAACTTTGTTTTTTTTTTTTTAAATGAGCAATCATTTCGCTTGATAAGACCCTTATTCATCGTCTGAAATCGTTTAAAGCCCTTTGAACAGTGTGCAGTTTGCACTGAAACTGTCTTTCGGACCTTGAACTGTTTGGTTACCACTAAAGTCCATTATATGGAGAAAAATGCTGGAATGTTTTTATCAAAAACCTTAATTTCTTTTCGACTGAAGAAAGAAAGACATGGACATCTTGGATGACATGGGGGTGAGTAAAATATCAGCAAAAGTTTTTTTTTTAAAAGTGAGCTACTCCTTTAATATCCTTATTATTTTTTGGCATAAAAGATCATTTTGACCCGTGTACACTGTATTGTTGGCTATTGCCACAAATATACCCATGCTACTCTACTTGTGACTAATTTTGTGATCCAGTTTTACATATTGTATCTTACATTTATTCATTTAGCTGACGCTTTTATCCAAAGTGAATTACAATTGCTATATATATCAGAGGTCGCACGCCTCTGGAGCAACTAGGGGTTAATTGTCTTTCTCAGGGAGACATTGGTGTCTCGCAGTGGATTCGAACCTGCTGGATAATGTGTCTTATCCACTGCGCACCCACCATCTTAAATCTCGTTTTGCGTTTCACCGACTATTAATGACTATTCCTTCTACTTCTCTTTTTTTAAACATCACTAAACATTTTCCTCACCATTAATCAGATGCTTTAACACTAATTATTGGCAATTAGTATAGCAGTGAGAAATCCACATTGACTAATGTACGGCACTCCAGGGAGGACCCACAATGCAACCGGGGTCAGCGTTTGAAACGGCCACGGTGTTCGTGATTGACCACCGTGGCGGCCGAGAAAATGTTCCCTAATAACCGGTGAATATACATAGAACGACCTCGCCACTGGAGACAGATAGACCTAATGAAACGTGGATAAATATAGAAACACAATCTCACAGGAGTCGGGTGGACAGAGGACAATGTCTCCGACTAAGGGAGAAGGTGAACCTTCCTGTTAAAAGAGCCAAGGAGAAAATCACATCTTTCTGCGAGAGAGAGCTGCGTGTCCCCGGGGGTCTCTGGTATTGGTTAAGCAGTAAGAGGGTGAAATATGGGCAGTTTGGGGTGTTAAATTCAGGAGTCGGCTCAGCCTATAGCCCGGGGATGAAGGACACCTCATGATGGGTCTTAGTTAATTAGCCAAGTGAGTGGATGTGTGTTAGAGCTTCCATTAGATACAATCACTAGAAGAAGTGATGTGTGAGATTAGAGAAGAGAGAGAGAGAGAGAGAGAAAGAGAGAGAGATGGGCCTCGTATCACAGCCTCTTCAAAAACTGTAATCTCACTTGTTACCACTGAATATTAAATTCCTGCTGAGGTGGTTGGAATTGGTGCAATTTCATTGGCATTAAATTACATCATGGATATACAGTATGTGTATATATATATATATATATATATATATATAGTGAGAGAGATAACTTGACATCTGCAAAGATCATCAGCAAACATCTGAAAGATTGAAAACTGGTGCAGTAAATATGTCCATAATGTTGGTGTGGTGGTGTGACCATTCCACTCCAGCTGTCTTGAGAATGCATGTACATCAAAAGATTAGACGTGTGGTTTTGCCTTTTTCCATGTCCGCATCTTCTATGTTTCATGTGTTGGATTTTCATTCATTGTGATGACAGGCGTCTTAGCAGTTTAGGACATGCCGATAATCACTGGTCAAATAGCTAGAGTGTGTATGCACATGCAGTGGAGGTGTATGACAATTTTTGTTTTGTCACTGTCATTCTTTGTGTTTGTTCCTGTGTGTGTGTGTGTGTGTGTGTGTGTGTCTGTTTGTGTGATGAAGAGTGAGACCCCGTTGCTCTTTCACTTTATTTTCAAAGCTCGAGTGTGTCTAATCAAAGTCTCTTGAACAGCAGGCATCTCTCTCCCTCTCTCTCTCTCTCTGTGCTGATGCAAGAATTGTATAATAGTTTTTTTCTCATGAACAATTATTTGTTGATTGTGTCCCTAAAGAGCTTTGTTTATTTTATTTATTTATTTACTATTTATTTTTATTAAAAAAACATTTTTAAATCTATTTTATCACTTCACTTTACTTTACTTTACTCCACTTTAGTTTACTTTACTTCCCTCCACTTTACTTTACTTTACTTCACTTTACTTACACAGTTAAACTTTAAGAAAGTCTTAAATACAGCTGCTTTTATATATTTAGTATAGGTGAAATTCTCACACACATCTGGTCGTACACTTTATCCTGTCAAACTTATTTATCTTTAATGAACAAAACAGCATGTGCACACACACGCGGGAGTGAGCGCTCGTGGATCGTGAATGTGAATGCTGGAGTGGGAGATGCCTGCTGTTCTTATGGGAGAGTCTGTTTCAAACAACAGCTTTTCTCTCTGATTGTCTGAAAACTGATGCACAGAACTTGCTCAAAGGCTTTTGTGTGATGTGTTTCTTTAACGAACCATTGAGACCAACTCTGCTGAAAGGTTTTGGAGGTGTTTTTGTGCTTACTGGGTTCTGCTTTATATTGGCACATCACATGCACTTTGCTTAACCACTTTATGTCAACTAGTCACATTCATACTCAACTTCAGCCTGTTGCATATCTCAAAAGTTGCACTAGTACAGGAGTGTCAACAGTAACTATAAGTCAACAGTAAATAGTGCTATTAGTTTGACTCAACTTTCCTGCAGGAAGTTTGTGTCCAAGATATTTCATCAGTGTTACATGAGCTTTGCGGACCAATAATAATAGTTGAGTCAGCACTCCAGTTCTGTTTCAGAGTTCAAAATGACGCAATCATCAGAAAGTGTTGTTGGACTGCAGAGATCTGCCCTGTCCACAAACATGATTCAATATAACTCCATTTCCGATACAGATGAATCATATGACCTGGTTCTTTGAATGAATGGTTCCAAAAGAAGTCATTTTGCCCTGAACATTGCCCTGAATGTTATTTCATGTGAAAGCTAAATTTCAATTATAACTGAAAAATAGTCATGAATCAGAATTTAATTGACTTAATAGCTTTCAGTATAAAAAAGCAATATATACTCAAATGAATCAATATCGAATTAAAAAATTAATATTATAACTAAAATATACACAAATCAATCAGAATCAAGTCAGAATTTAATTGAACAAACTTGTGAATCAAAACAAACATATCTGAATAAACTGAAATGAATCAGAATCAAATCAGAATTCAATTGAATCAAGAGTCATAATAGTCAGGAAATCTGTGACTCAAGTTGTGTTTTCAAGTTTCGAGTTTTAAGTTGGATTCTCTGACTACCATTCTGCATCTTGTTTCTTCATTTGATGGCCATTTAAATGTAGCTGTATTGATTCCTGACATTTGAAAAGCTCTAAAGCGTGAAATGGACTTATAAAGCAGAAGTCTTTGTATTTAAAACTGAACAACCACTTGAAGGAGGTTAAAGAAACCAGCGTTGATGATTCAACAGCTGAAAGGGTTGATCTAGGAATGGAGAGAGAGAGATCAGTATCTTATGTCAACTCCAGTGTCTAGGGACGCACCAGTAGAGAATTTAAATCAATAAGGGCAGTTTCTTCATGCAAACAGAAGCTTCTAAGATATTGAGTGGTAATTCGTACCAAATCTCTCAATGGGATGGCGGTTTCGATTCTTGAAAATCGAACCCTTCACAAGTCTTTTCGTCTCTCGCTGACTGATATCTGAAAATATCTCTTCCAAATGTTTTGGCCTCCCACCCACAGCTCTGTTTCTTCAGCAGCTGTCAAAAGTTGATGTTGTAGTGCATTATGGGAATGAGGTAAACAGCAGAGCTGGTGTTTACAGCGTTAGCTGCCACGTTAGTTTGGTGACAGCTGCTGTCCCTGCACTCGTTACCGAGCGCTTAAGATGCAAACCTAGTAATTCTTCACATTTTCTCAATTTCCTAAAGGAAAAAATGTCTAAACATCTAAAATGATGAACAGCCAAAAGAACCGGATTGGTTGGAGCAATACCATGCCATCATGACTGTTTGAGAAAAGACTGACAAAATTTGAGGGGCATCTGATGCCCATTCAGTGTGTGTATGTGGTTGAACGAGGAGGAGGCGAAGGTTTTGTTACTATCACCATTTCCTTACAGTGGACAAGTCATTAAAGTTAATGCCCCATTCAGACTGCATTCATAAACTAAGGTGCATTAAACATCTGCCAGTTGTGTGTTTAGGCTGTGATGTTGACATTATACTTTAAATTAGTCGCCGATTATACAGTCTTCAGATGACAGAAAATTTAAATCTCAGTATTTCAGCACATCATTCAGCTTTTAAAGGTTGACACGTGACGGTGTGCGTGGGATTGTGATGGTGTGTTTGGAAATGAAGTGTACATGGCAAAAAAAAAGTCTTTAATGAATATTTTAGTAAAAATAGAATCAATATCTGTGAATTAAGTATTTTCATTTGTGTCTCATACGTTTTTTTTAAAGCTTCTTATGCATTCAGGGTTACATTTCTAGATAAAACCAGCATTATACAGTGTTCCCTTTCCATTTAGTCAAGTAATAGTTGGTTACTTAAATGGTTTTGAATATATATAATGTCTGAAATAAAGGGTCCACTTTTTTGTTGTTGTCATTTTCACAGGCAGAAATGAAGTGGAAAATAATGGCGCGACATTGGATAATCCTTCAAATTCAATCTAGTTCCCCTCTTAAAGCACTGTACAATCCTGGCGCCATATTAGTCCTGTCAAGGGCCATCACCTTTACAATACCATACATCCCCGTAGAGGAGGATTGTTTTGCAATCGCTCTCTCTTGTTCATTCTCTCTCACCCCTCCAGCTACCAGTGAATAACACCAAGGGAATTGGATGAAACGAATGTCTTTTTTCTTTTCTTATTTGTTTCATCTACTTTTTGAATGATGGACGCTTCCTGTCTCTTTCAGTCCTCCTTCTTTTGTCATTTCCCCACCCTCCTTTTTCCAGTCGTCAGCTTTTTTGACAGCTTTCTGAAGATTTTTTTTTTTTTTGTGCTTTGCACAGTGCGTTGATGGCGAGGCAAAGTTCAGGCGTGCAGAAAGGCAATATTAGCTGGAAATTGGAAAGAATTCATCCGTGCTGCTTCAGAATGAATTGAAACCTAGTCCCCTCTGCCGTATTGATTTCTTCTCCTTTTTGGCACAGCCTTTTTTTTGTTTCCTCTCACCCATTTTTTTCCCTCAGACCACCCTAACCCTCTTCCCACTTGCCTCAAAAACATTTGTTTGTCCCACGGACACCACAAGGTCACTGGCACTGGACCACTCAGGATAATAGAAAAAAACATGCTTTGGCTGAGCTCTTTCTTTAGTTAAAGCAATATTTTCGGTTAAACTCAACCAACAGCAAACCTATAGGTTACAGTGAGGCACTTACAATGGAAGTGAATGGGGCCAATTGGTAAATGTTAAAATACTCAGTGTTTCAATTTAGCAACGAGTAGTATAGACCATTTTGCAAGATGTAAACAACACTGGTCCAGAAGCACTTCCTGTTTCAGTTTTTTAACACTACATAAAAGCTGGGATAAAATACAAACAAAATAACATATAAAACTGAATAAAAAAGTTAAACAAACATCTTTAAGATGTTTTCTTTAAATGTGAAATAAAGAAAACAGTTACAAACTGAAACAGGAAGTGTTTCTGGACCAGTGTTGTTTACATCTTGGAAAATGGTCTATAGCGGAATAAACCCTAAACGACCGTCAAAATGATTATTCAAACATATTTAGAGCTAAAAAAAATACACACGTTTTAACAGAAGAATTAAAGTGGTTTTATAAAATGTCAAGCTTCACATTTCTGCTTTTAAATGATCCACAAATTGGCCCCATTCACTTCCATGGTAAGTACCTCATCTTAACCTTGATATGACACACACATGAGCAGGCTGATTCTCTATTCATAGATGCCACCTACATCACTACAAATAGAACGCCGCCATATTTGCGACCGACGGCATCGCGCGGTATGGCCGCCCAAACTGCCTATTTCTTCTAGAATAAAATACCAGTTCAGGGTTCCTCTAACGTCACAGAGCAAGTCCCAAACTTGCTCTGTTGCAGCAGCAGTAAAAGCAGCTGCACCAGTGTAGCAGATCTATTTTGCCAAGACCAAACATATCAACTTTGTCATATCCATTACCATGACAAACACTCAGAGAGCTGTCATGAGAGAGCCCACAGTATTCCTTTAAAGGCACAAAACTACCAGCACACAGGTAACATTAAAGCAGTAATTTGCATGATTTATTTGCGCCACAGTGCATGCTGGGAGCCAGAGTCCTGCTGTGTAAAATGGGTGAATCATATAGGCTCAGTTGGAGGTTTCTGGCTTCACCGCTGGTTTATCCCAGATGATGAAGTGGAAAGAGTCTGACCTTTGCTCTCTGACTGGCGGTTCAAGTGCAGCCAAAGCGTGATATATTGAGCTTATTTTTAGCTGCGCCTTGACAGTGGAGGTGACCAGATGAAGGACACGGCTCATCATTACGGTGGCACTGCTGTTGTTGATTTCTCCTATTAGACTCCACCGTCTGCCTGATCTGCCGTGATGGAGAGGAGCGGAGCTGCCTTTACCACTCATTCGCTTTCTCATTTCAGAAATGGACAAATTCCCCACTGTACGGCAGATTGGCGCTTATTTTTGGAGGGCGAAAGATCGTCTTTCTTTCTCTGCGCTTTCTCTCGTGTGAGCCCTTTCCTTCTCGCCCTCTCGTCTCTCTCTCAACCTGTATTTGGATGAAAGTGAAAGGCTATTAGCTTAATAGTTTAATCAGGTAGTTTAGGTACGCCGACTCCTTCATGGTTCACCTGTGGCCTTGATTAAGCATTGTTTACCTGCACCGAGGCTAGCGTCGGCAGATTGGAGGCTGTCTCTAATGTCTAAATATAGCACTGCGGTTCACGCGATGTCAAGCTGAGAGATGCTTTTTTCTCGTCAAATGTGCCATTTTGAAATGTAATGGCAGGTGACTGGCATATCTGAGTGTTTTAATAGTCATTTTTGCAGATGGTTGGAACATGAAGAGCATACAACTATCTCAATGGCAGTTGTTCAGTTAGCGCAGTCATTTCTTTTTTCTTTTTTTTAGACACATTCTAGTAGGAATGTAGCTGGGATGGTAAGATTGACCATCAGCATGAAAGCATCGATTTAAATAAGTGTGCATCGGATACAAGTTGGCATTTAAATCACGATGCATCGTTTCTAACATCTGCATCGGTAAAAAAAAAACTATGTATATATAATTATTAGTAGATGTGCAATAATTTTACTATTTAGAAAGTTACCAATCATTTGTGACCAATATTTTATTATGAAACTGCTGCGTTCACACCGAACGCAAATAGAGCGTCTGGAGCGAGTGATTTCCATGTTGACAGACGCGTTGACTCGGTTCTGGGGATGCGTTTAACGCAGTGTGATTTCGCCTCATCTGCGTGTCCAGTTTGACTAGATAGCCTCGAGATGCGTATCGTATCAGCCTGAACTAGGAGATGCACATCCCTAAGCCGTACCCATCACGGTACGGTGCATACGGTCAGACGACGACAGGCGATCCATACTCCAATCCAGAAGGGGGCGCACGCGGTAATGCAACACTGTTTGATAATCACCACCCTAGGAAAAAGAGCAGAAGAAGTTGAGATGATCTGTGCACCAATCAAAAACAAGCGTTCAGATGGCACGTAAGAGCTTGCTAGTAGCCTGTAAGCTGAGTTTTTAGATGACTCGCTCCACAAGTTTCACGGAAATGAATTCAGGAACAGCAGAAAGTGTCATCCTGTTTGTTTTTTTGTTTTATAAAAGCACAATGTTTTATTTTTATTGTGTGTGACATCGAAGGATGCCGTACTTTTATCTGTATGACCATAAATGACAGTGTGTGAGTGATGAGTGTTTTAAGTTGAGTGTTTTAAGTGAGTGTTTAAATGAGTGTTTTAAGTTGTTTCCGCTGTTTTGTACTTTGAAACACAGAGATGCTTTTCAGTTTTGTTGCTGATTGAGACCAAATACCATTTTTTTTTCAGCCCTACAAAACATATGACCTTTGCAAGTGCGCGTTCTGTTTACTGCCAAGTGCTTAATACACTAAACGAGGCTGTACTGTATAAACTAGGGGGGACTGAATGCCGCTAAACAAACTGTAATTTGCACTACTGTCTATGCAAAATAAATGAAAAGAAACAACATTGGGTATTTGTTGTACCAAATCGTGACCCCAAAACCGAGCTAATTACTGAACCGTGACTTCTGTAGCATTACACCGCTAATGTCTAAGACTCAGCCTTTTTTATCTCATTGTTTGCCCTGTGCCGTGCATTTGGCTCTCTCTCTCTCTCTCTCTCTCTTGAGATCTATTGTTTGCATTATTCATTGTGTTTATACAGTTGAGGAGCATAAACAATCACCAACAACATTTTGACTTCTGTGTACTGTTACGCCCCTAATGTCTGGCCTTAGCGAGAAAAAAGAGTCAGCCAGAAATGCTAAAAAAATATCATTTTGACCCCTGAATGCTAATGTGGATGGAAATGATGATGCCTTGGGAATTTTAATATACACTGTTGACAAATTAATCTAGTGAGAATTTAAACAGTGGGAATGTATTTTTTTCTAAACATTCTTAGGGTCAGAACTTGAAGAACTTGAAGAAACACACTTACATTGTGTAGTTATTGCATCAACCAGGGCCTAACAGGGCCATGCTAACCTTCAAAACCTTGACTCTTGATCTAAACTAAGATTGTTTCTGTGAACTCTATTTGCTTACATGGTCGTCATTTGCAGCTGACAAATGGGGTATTTAGCGTGACCGTTCTTAACGCAGTCCTGCTCATAAGGAGCTGATGTATGGGATAATAATATCAACAGGCGGAGGAATAAAACACACCTCTTTTCTCATGCTCTCTCGCTCACAGAATCATAAGATATGTGCATCGAGCCGGGCTGTTATTACAGGCTTAATAATTAAGCAATATTTTCCAATCAGACAAAGCTGACAGTGTCTGGCTAACGATTTAGCCGCTGAACTACCCTGACCGAGGTGTGATGCATCATGGGATATGCCATAGTCAGGATTAGAGTGAGTTAAAAGATCTGTGAAATTATAATTGGCGTATGATGGGGTGGAGGGGGGACCGGAAATACTGTATGTGAAGGACAAAAAAAACACTTGAGAACGGGTGTAACATGGTTTAACCTGGACATCCTCGCAAGATTGATTCGTTTCTTTATTCTCACCCACACTTACATTAGCAAACATTTTGTAGCTTTTTAGCCACCGCGAAAATGCTTTGAATACACAGCAAGGTCAGATGTCTCGGTTCATTCTTCTGTTAATCCAGCGTCTGACCTGACCTTTTTCTGTCATGTACCAGAAAAATCGATTCCTCCATGCAGCATATTTTCACAAAAACTCCATCATATTCGCATTGTTATTGCCTGTGCGGGGGTTTATTTATTTATACATTTTTATATATTTTATATATGTGCGGATACAGGCTACAACAAGCACTGTGGTCCGTGCCAGCATGAGATCTCTGTAAAGCTCTCATTTCTGTTGTTTTACTGAGAAAGAAATGAGAAGGGATCTATGGCTCGTTCACAGCCCCAGACAATGAGCCCGCCCTGGGCTTGAGCACTTGAGACGGACCCTTAAGCTCGGAGCTGTTTGCTGGAGGGTTTGGAGATAAAATGGCAGATTACGAGAAGCTCTCACATGGGCTGTCTTGAGGATGGTGCTTGAGCAAAACCCAAGAGTCATTCTGACCAAACCAGCAACGACATCAATTTATCATCCATAAATTTCTTTTATTTTTATTCTCAATTTGTCACGTGAGTTTAATTTTGCACTTTCAATTGTAATATTTTAGCTAAAATGATTGTGGTATCTGAGCAAGTCTAGTCTGCCCCAGTGCACATGTTAGTCTCACAGGAATATACTCAAGTCTGAGGATGTTGTTCATCCGTTTTCACTGTCATTGAATAGTCAGGGAGAATGAGGCTCTGTTATGTCCTGGTGCATTGTGGGAAATGCACATGATGCTTGGTCGTTGTTTCATCAGCATTTCAATTCAGCTTGCCAACCCCCATGAAAATGGTTATTTGATTCAAGACAATGTGAGAATCCTTTTGAGTTTGTCAAGGTGATGTGGCAGGGATCTCATTGTTTGCACTGTGCCGTGCATTTGGCTCTCTCTCATGATCTATTGTTTGCATTATTCATTAAATTCATACAGTTGAGGAGCATAAACAATCACAGACTACACCGTAAGCCCAAAAGGGTTTTGCATGTCAAGGACGGACATCAGGGGTCATTTTATCAAAGTTATAAAACAAATGTAACTTATACCAATAAAACCTTTATAGAAGAATGTGGAAATGTATTTATAATTTATAGAAGACTACAGAACAGTTCTATATACACAAACAATTGTGGATTTAACATAACAATTTATCCATATATATGAATATATGATTTCTATTTTGACTATTACGCATAATCATTTTTTTTTCTCAACTGACTAGATGCCTCTATTTTTGTGTTCCACAGGGAACACAAGACTAATGATACATTTTTTGTTGTTGTTGTTGTTGTTGTTGACAGAATGGAGGTTTAATGACAATATTCATTTCTGGGTTAACTATTCCTTTAACACCCAGTGAGGCAGAGAGACCATGAGAGAGATTCATTGATACGTGAATATATTCAGAACTGGCAGAGCCCATTTGCCTGTCTATTGATTTGAAGGAGAATCGTAGTGTGAAGCTTATCATTTGAACCAGTGACCTGAAGAGCAGGTCCACTGTTAGTGATGAGGGTTAAAAGGCCGGGAGATGACATGGAATAAAAGCACTTATGGCAGCCCTGCCTGTGACGTGACAATCAATACGTTGAAAAAGAGGTTTTTAGTTTCACTTTAGTTCAGAGCCAGGAAAAAAATGGAATCAATCTTTGGACAACAAACCTGCACTTTAAAGCACATTTGCAATTAAAGGATCAGTCCGTCCAAAAATGACAAATGCTATTTACTTACCCTCATACATCGCCCACACCACATTTTCTGAAGCCGTATGATATCGTTTTGCGAGGAACAGGCTAAAATGTTATTCTTGGAAAATATTGACAGCGACAATTCGTGAATAAATCATTCTTTTCAATCGGATCTTTTTAATGAATCGTTGTATCCAGCTCACAAAACCATTTATGTTCATTTATGATTGATTGTTTTGAGTATAACCATTTCAATGAATTGTTTATTCTAGTACACAAAACTGAGCTGAATCATCAACGCATTCTCATCCTAGGGCGTCATATAGTGACGCTTTTGACATTGCATCTAAATCCGACACACATCGCACCCTTTAGCGTCAATATAAAATAACAATATATGATTCCTTGGGGATGAGACCAGGCTGGAATCATATGTTCATGAATGAATCGTAGTTTTGAGTCTGATCTTTTCAATGAATCATTTGATAGTTCACCAATTTGAATACTTTATTCATGACCGAATTGTTGTTTTGAGTTGAAGCTTTTTGATGTAGAGCACAAAATCAATCTTTCAATTGATCATTATGTTTCAGTAGACCACATGAAACTGATCTAAATCATTTGTTCATAAATGAATTGCTCTTTTGGAGTATTTTTTTTAATTTCTTTTCAGTAAATCATTTGACCCCCTATACCCTTAAATAGGGTACAACTTGAGGGGACAACAAATTATAGTGGTGTCCTAACCATAGTGGACGTTATCGAGTGTGCTCATTTAATCCCACAATGCACTGGGCAAAGTAATTCACGTCTTGCCACAAGACCGCAAACTGAAACATCTATCCATTTTCCAAACCGCTGGTCCAATGTGGGTGCAGCATAATATCATACAGGTATAAATTCCTTTTTACTTGATTATTAAATTGTTTCATTAATGCTTACATGATAGTTTCCATGACAGAGATCATCTTACTACTAGAGCTGCCAGATTGCAAAGTTTCAAATGATTGAACAGCAAGCACAAACTATGCAAAAGTGCATTGCAGGCCTTCCGGCGCAATTACTAACTCGCTCATTCTCATTAAAGGGTTAGTTCACCCAAAAATGAAAATTCTGTCAGTATTTACTCACCCTCATGTTGTTCCAACCCCGTAAGACCTTCGTTCATCTTCGGAACACAAATTAAGATATTTAAGATATTAAAATCGCTCCTGCATACAGTCCATAGGCTTCTTGAGGGACTGGCTCTTGCTGTCCTCGAAAAGTCATTGAAGACATCGTTAAAATAGTCCAAGTGACTACAGGGGCTCAATCTTAAGTTTATCAAACGACGAGAACACTTTTGTGCGCAAAAAAACAACAAAAATAACGACTTTATTTCAACTATTCACTTCCTTCTCCATAAGCCTATAGTCCGTTAACGTAGTGTGATTGCGTAGAGCTACGTCACACGTAGGCTCACTATTGGTCGACGCTGGTCATGTGTGCGTGATGCGTGTGACGTACAATAACAGAAGCTTACGCTATTAAACTAGTTAGCTGACTCGCGCAGAGGGAGAAATAAACGAATAGTTGAAATAAAGTCGTTATTTTTGTTGTTTTTTTGCGCACAAAAGTGTTCTCGTCGTTTGATAAACTTAAGATTGAGCCCCTGTAGTCACTTGGACTATTTTAACGATGTCTTTTATGACTTTTCGGGGACGGCAAGAGCCAGTCCCTTTAAGAAGCCTATGGACTGTATGCAGGAGCGATTTTAATATCTTAAATATCTTAATTCGTTTTCCGAAGATGAACGAAGGTCTTACGGGGTTGGAACAACATGAGGGTGAGTAAATACTGACAGAATTTTCATTTTTGGGTGAACTAACCCTTTAACGCCTTAAAGTGGACTATATTGGTGGAGTAATGTAGAGAAAAGTGGTATGGGGGCAATTTCGAGCAGAGCCCCAGTTTACTTTACCAATTTAGTTTGTTCCTGAATCAGACTCATCCAGTTCTTAAATGACTCAGTGACTCAATTTGGCTATTATTCACATTTATTAGCTTTCTCTCGTTTTCTCACCAATACCAGCGTTCCCTGAGCTTCAACCAGTCACACTTCAGTTTGTGCACTGTGACTCTTTTTGTTAATAGGTGTGGGTGGATGCGCAGTCCACTGAAGGTCTTGTTTTTGTTCAGGTTGTCAAAATATAACAGTAAAATGAGAAAAAAAATGATTTTGCAAGAAATGAACAAAGCGTCCCCCCACCCCTCACCCCTCATAAAGTACCACAGAACTGTTGACAGAGGTATAGGAGCAAAAGCAATTTCGTCTGGCTAGTGAACGGTGGGCCTGTCACGGTTCAAAATATGACTGCAGAGACCATAGCCCCACATCTATTTATGACGCCCGATGGTAACAAGAGATGTTGGGGAATGGCTAGACAAATAAGCGAGTTGTAGGTGTAAAGGTTGTTGTAAAAGACTGTCAAACGTAGGAGTATGATCAATTAGAGGAGCCATTCATTCGATGTTGACTACATTGAACATGAACGACTGAAAGGAAACTGAGGTTTGAACTGAGTATGTGGTGTGTAAAATCAGCAATGAGCTATGAAAGAGTTTGAAAGGCATTTTCAGAGACAACTTTTGTGGAGAATATATAGAGATCATCTCTGGTCGTACTTCAACAGAGGCTTTTTAATGAACGACAGCTTTGATTATGCATTATATGACCTGAATTTTCAGCCGCTGTGGGTTTTGTACGTATGTTTACACAATCAGTGTTTGTTAAATTAGCTTAGAGTTATTGCTGGACTCTTGAGAGCTGAATAGCTTCTGGTCTTTGGCTGTGAAGGCCAGATCCAAAGGAAAGAAAAAGGAAAGCTGCAGTGTTTGTGTTGGAATGTAATTAAACAAGCCACAAAGCTTGTTCTGTTCACCTTTTCTCAACGGATCACATCCTTTGACAATCGGCAGACATGTTTTGCTGCAACACTCTGCACTTAGGTGTATGATTTTGCCACAGATGTCAATGGCAAGTGAATCGATAACTTACCGTAAAATTTCAAATAACAGCCAAGTCCCAAACAGACGCCTGCCTCTTGTACACGCCTTGTGTAGCTGCAGGTTTGGGTAAATAAAAACCGGTCTCAAATAGTTTTTTAGTTTCGGGTTGTTAATCTTCTAAACCGTCAGATCGTCCACTTTTTGGCGGCCGTCAAAGCAAATTTTTGTCCCGCTAAAACCTATTTTGATCGTCATTTAGCAAAGTCATTTATTTCTGTGATGGCAACACTACATTTAAGCAATAGTCATTTTTGCACACAACTGGTCTTTTTATTTTGGACATGGAAAGTCACATTGACCATGTGTACCTACTGTATCCATTGCCTAGTGGTTAGCACTGACACATCGAGTAGCGGTTCCCCTTTAGCAGTTTGAGTCCACCTTACATCATTTCCACATCCTGTTTCCTGCATCCACTCCACTGTAAATGAGAGTGTCCAAAAATACCCCCCAAAAAATCTGTTTTTCTTCTTTCTGGAAGACAGATAGAAAGCTTGGTGTTAAGAGTTAAGCCATATCCCATTAAGTCAGGATATAGCCTCCCTTGCAGAAGTTGTAGTAATGATCGCGTATCTATAGTAACGGACACAGGCGTACAGGCCTTCGGGAATGGACTTGGTTGCATTTGTGCCGAAATCATGTTCCTCATTATGGGACTGATTGAACGAGTGCTGATTGTGGAAATGAAAAATCAATACGACCGGGGGATTGAATGCGGGAAAAGAAGACGACGAGCTACAGAGATCCTTCACAAATCAGATGTTTCTGATTCAGTTGTGATTCTAATTAACGTGAGTGTTTGAAACGGGTATGAAAGTGCTCTGAATCACAACACTGGGCCCGTTGCAGGATTAATGATATGACCTTTGAAGAGTCGGGATGTGGTTTCCAGTGTATTTACGATCATTAGGGCTTCACTTCACGCACGCGCTCCCAGAATAGATGCATCAGGGCCGAAAAAGACTGGAAAGAAAGGAATGGGCAGGGGCAGCCATATCAAGACGCACATCCCGCAATAATAATTTCTCATTGCACAAAAGCAGCCGTCCATCCCATGATGCACTGCAACCTTCCACTAACAATAGTGGAATCTTGGCATCTGGCCTGGCTGTTTCACCCAGCTCTGCCCCTTAACCCTGACCAACACACAGCGCTCTGATCTGGTCTCAGGCTGTGAAGCCTCAAGCTGTCGGCAGTGTACATAAGTTCTCTATGTCTGACACAAGTCATGTTTACTTTGAGCAGTTATTAAAAATATGCAAAGATTATTCTCGCTTTTATATTCTCCATCTTTTGTGTTTTATCTTCTTCCTCAATCTCTGCATTGCATTGAAGTCAAGTCAGATTGTTTTTATTTATGAGATGAACTGTATCATATCAGCCTTTTGTGACTATGTCAATTAAAGATTCATGGCAGAAGCTAATTGATCCTCCCAATTAAGTTTTAATTGTCTATATTGACTATTTTAGTAGGGAAATACCACTCATTTAGCTGCTTTCACAACAAAATCATTTCACATCATTCTCTGAGGCTTCACGAGAAAGGTAAAATACATCAATCATCAGATGCACAGCTAATGCATGTTCTTTGCTCTTCAGGTTGTATTAGAAATAAGACAACTCCTATTTTGTCAGAAAGTGAGATTGTTGTCATTTTTCAGGATATGTTTGGGATCTTAGATTAATGGATTGAAACTTGGCAACATGAAACATAAAGGACTTTATCGAATGCTATTCCAGCTTCCATGTTTTCAGTTTAAAGCTTCTACCCAGATAAATAAATAGATAGAGAGCAATTAGATCATTTATTAATCTAAAAGTGATGCAGCGTTTTCTCGTTACTCCTGGTTTTACGCGTGAAAAATAATGCTGAAACCCTGTCACATTAGTCGTGTAGAGCCAAATGGACTTGGCAGCTCTCCACTATTGAGCACCAGGCTGTATTTGGTGCAATACGGGGCCTTTTGCATAATCGGGACATATTTTTAATGTGTATTTGTTAACACCCTCATCTCTGGCATTTAGCGATTGTGAATCATTCACTAGATGAATACAGGCAGTAATTTCTGAAAGTCTTTCTCATTTATTTACCATCGTTGGCTTCTGGCTCTCCTCCCGGTGCTCTGAAGAGAGGGACACTATTGGCCGCTGCCAGTTTCTTAATTCGTATTTCTGCGCACCAGTGCGTTTTTGGCTGGTTTGGGTTTGTTATAAATAAAAATAAAGAAAGAAAAGGCAAATTGGCAGAAAGTGAGGATCCATCTAATTATAGATTCCTTTCCCCCCCTTTCTTTTTTGTGTGATTCACAGATTGTTTCTCTCCACACACCACCAGCTTCACAAAACACCCGCTTTGATGTCAGATCTGTCACTTCAGTGCTTTAAGAGTATCCTAGTGTGAGAGACTCCACTCTGTTTGTTTCTATTTTTAACACAGCTTGATAAAACTGTTAATTTGTAACAGATTCCTGAAGTTTTCTTGCATGAGTCGCAGCAACATGCACCATCCTAACGGGAAGCTTTTGCATTTACTAATGCATTTCCTTTCTATTTGCAGTGAGTGGCCCGTGAAGAACCGTACAAAAGGTTGTTAATGTTCCGATGGTGAACACAGTTTTACGTTTCAAGTTTGAAGTCTGAATTTGTATTCCATGTTATGACAGAAACAGTTTAATTACAGACAGCCTTTAATTAATTCCTTCAATTACCTTACAGCTGCTTTCTCTTTGATCACATTAAAGCCAACCACAAAGTGATCAGCTCTTTTCTAGCCCTTACAAACTAGGTCGTACGGTTAAAGAGTGTGTGCCTGTTGGGTGTAAGAGCCCTTTAACATTTGTCTTTGAAAGTGAAGTGTTTAATATTTTTTGATATTAAAATATTTTCTCCCGTTTCATCTTACGCAGACTATAAGTGCTTTTTTTTAGGCTCATTTCCCTAAAGAGTGTGGATGTGATGCTTTCGAAATATGGGGATTCCACCCATGTATTTAATAGCAATTTTAGTGAAATACATGCCAACAAATTGTTTTTTTTTTTTTAGTTTTCACTCTGCAATAGCTAATTTTAATTCTTTTTAAATAAACATCAATATTACTTATATATACGTACATACTATATATTTTAAACTTTTTAACATATTAATTTATAATAAATATTTTCATTTGAATATTATTGTACTCATTTTATTCTTGTTAATATGCAAGTTTATTTGTGGCCCTTTTTAAAATGTATTTTAGTTTAAGTTCAGTTTTTCTCAGTTATGTTACTGTTTATACGTGTTGAAATTTGCTTTACAGTGTATAGTCGAATCGTTGAAAGATCACACCTACTTTGTCATTACCTCTGACTGTCTCCTCTGATTTTTATTAGTTGTCCTATGTAAACCAAAAGTTTTTTCCTCAAGAACCGGTTTGAGTATAAGAAAATCCCTTCTGCTTAATATCCGCGGGCTTTGTGTCCACGTAAGATGCACTGCTGCAGAAGCGGCAGGATTTCTGTGATGTATGTGAGAGTGTGTGTGTTTTTGAGATGGGGTAGTCGGCTCTTTCTGGCCCCTGTGGTGGCGGCTCAGCGGGCCTGGGACATAACAGATGTAGTCTTTATGTTTACATCTCTGGAGGCCGCACACACATACACAACACACCGACTGCACTGTCAGTGGAGAGAGAGAGTGAGAGAGAGAGAGATAAAGAGTCCACTGTGGTTGTGTTTATCAGTCCATGTGCATCCATCTCACCGCTGACAGCCGGAGTAAGATAATTAAACTCTCCCAGATAACTTCAATGCGTCACACTCGTTTATTTTCCTTCTGATTCGTTGCGATATGTCTGCATGTGCATAACACGTAGTGCTGCGAGTGTGCTAAAGTCCTGTTTAGATTTGTGTGTGTGTGTGTTATTTGTGTAGCAAGCAGATCTAGTTTTGTTTTAAAGCTGTACGGTATTTCTGCACATGCCAGGACGGTGTTCTTTTAGATTCGCTTTCTTTTAGATCAAACTCTTCCAGGTTTAATCTGTCAATTATAGCTCATGCCGCATATTACGTTTTCTGTGTCCATATTAAAGCAATAGTTCATCAGTTTTTCGTTTAAAGGGATAATTCATCCCTAATTCATTTACTCTCCCTCGTGTCCTTTGAAACGCGTGTGATTGGAGACTGTAGCGCATCAGTGCTAAAAAAAACCCATTTAAAAGTATTTGAATGGAGAATAACTTTTTAAATGAGTTGGTAGGAGTTACATTAGCACATAATTAGTTTCATTAGTAGCTTGCTGTATAACATTAGATTTCTCATTACACTGTAAAAAAACTGTAAGATGCTACAACAAAATAGTCTTACTACTAATTTCTACTAGCTTTTTCTGTTGGCTCAACTTTTGTAAATAACAGTTAAATTAACTGAAAATAATTTGTCTGTGACGCACAAAAAAAAAAAATGTTTAGTTGAGCCAACTTGACATTAGAGATGGAATATAGGACATCTTATATATATATATATATATATATATATATATTATATTTTATAAACCAACAATATATATATATATATATATATATATATATATATATATATTGTTGGTTTAACTTAAAGTAATGAAGTGAGTTAATACAATGAAGGAGATTGATTTAATAACCAGAAACTCAAAATTTTATGTTATCTGAACCACATAAATTATCTAAGTTGATTTGACAGAAGAAAAAAAAAACGTTATGATAACACATTTTTACAGTGATAATAGAAAAATGAAAAACTTAAATGAAAATGATACCACAAAATGGTACACATATATTGTGCCCCAGTCTTTAAAACTGGAGCCAGTCATCTTACAAGTTGTTTTTGTGTTGATGAAATCAATTCAGATTCCAACTCATGAAATGAACTGAACTCTGAATTCAGAAATTTTGACCCTGCGGTCGATGTGATTGCCTGTAAAAGCTCTTTTTGTCCATGTCATACTCACCCCCCTCTTGTATTCACTATACAAAAGTATTGATCTGTTTTCTGTAGTTCTTGGCAGGGGTGAATGTGACAACGGCAGATGCCACTCTGTAAACACTGAACAGTTCATGACGCAGAGACAGAAAGGAGGCTCTGCATGATCTATTCACACATGCTTATACATGTTGGAGATTTACAGTACTGTAAAGCCACATCAAGTTCTGTCATCCACAGATCACTTCTAGTATGGGGCTTTTCTGAGATCCAGCCAAATTTCCGTCTGTGTCTGACTGTGTACCTGCCCGTCACTGAATTCTGTGCTCCCTGTGCACTTCTCTGTTTGTCTGTCAAACCATCTGGCTCTCTGTAATCCTCATCACAACCCTTGAAAAACACAACCAAGGCCTTTGACAACCCTTCAAACACCATTTTCTGTTTGCTCTTCATATTTCTTCATATTTGATTCTCTTCAGCCAATTAAAGTTCTCTGAGAATCCATTAAAGAGTCATTAACAGAAAAAAAACGTATCCACCTTATTACTGTTTACGCCCCATGACGCTTTGCGCTAATTATGGGTATAACTTCTGTTAAAGGAGCCGTATGCAAGATTGTGGCCAAAACTGGTACTGCAATTAGTGTAACGCCGACTGGTAGTAGTGATTGGTAGATAGTTGGAGGGTGGTCAGAGTAAAACACAACAATACAACATCTACATCAGTTGAGGGCTGTACTTCACTTTTTAAATGACAATATCATTTGCAAATTTTTTCATAAATCTGTCACAATGTAATTCATTGAATGTTATTGAAGGATGATGCAGCACAAACTATACTGAAGTCATAAAGATGCTTCCTACATATGGCCTGTTTAAGTGGATCAATCAGTGAGAGGGCGGAAAACAATCATTTAAAACGAAGTATATGACCTCAGTCAAATCAGTACTTAAAAATGTGCCATATCCTTTTAGGAGGCATTTGGGCTAATCATTTGCAGATCATGACCAGATGTCCTGCATGAGAGAGCTATCATTCTCTGGGGGAAGATCGGACGAACGCTGGTTCAGTGCTTTGGTGAGGAGTGAATGATAAATGATGACTTTCAATGGAAGAGAGCAAATCAATCCAAATCATTTTAGAAACCTTTCATCAACGTCTCAGAGGGCAAAGGCGGAACAGACAGAGAGAAATGGAGGGCTGAAAACAGCTAAATCACGGCCAGAAAATGCACGTTATTGCAAACCCAGAAGGGTCAACAAGTTCTGGATGAAATGCATTGTTCCTCGATTAGATTCCTCAGCTTGAATATGATTGACATAGCAAAGAGAGAGTTATATATTTTCTCTATAACTCTCTTGTTTTGGGGGCATTTTAATCTTTTGAGTGAAATACTAACCTGCTGCATCTCATAAGAACACACCTCAAAGTAATACTAAATACTGGGTAGTTTTCTCTTTGAATAGTCATGAATAGTGTGTGTTTAAAGCAAAAGTGAGACCTATACATTTATTAGCCAATATGAATTATCATTTGCAGTTCATTTTGATGTCATATTTCAAAGTGAAACTGGATTGTCAATAAGTGATGAAAAAGCATGCATTTCATTTATCTAGTAACTGACTGGTGGTGGTATACCTAACAAATCGAGCAAGTGCTGAATGCGAAATAGCATTATTTCGAGTAAACGGAAAGGATATTACACTATATTAGAGGGACAAAAATGTGTTGGAAAATAAATAATTTAGAGAAAAGGCAAGATACTATATTTTGAGGGGAAAAAAAAGCGTCAAAAACTTACTGCACATCCAAAAAGTCATCTATGTATATTGTTATTATAATATGTTTTTTTGGTGCACAAAATTAGAACACAGTTAGAATTTAAAATGTTTCATTAAACTTTATTGTGCTCCTTGAATTTAAACTACATTGAACTTGTTTAAAAAATCGAGTTGAATCTCATAATGTATTTTAAAAAATTCGAAATTGCTTGACTTATTTTTATCTGTTCAGATAAGCTTCAAAAGCCTTTAAACGACACCATACGATGAATAAGGGTGTCCACATATCACAGCTTTAGAATTGCAGGGAATAGCTGAGTCTTGGGGTCAAAAACCCTCGAAAATATATATCAAACAGCACATCACCACACGTTGTTCAGGAGGGTTTCGATAAAAATCCTCCTCCTTCATCCAAAAACAGACTCCAGCATATTCAGCTGTCAGACATGACTGGAACTGATCATACAGTCAGATGAAACTAAGAAAAGAGTTTATTGGCAGCCACTCACCAGATGGTTTTGGTGCACACAGGGATAAAAAGTATCCCACTGTTAAATATACAGCTGGATCTTTTATATTATGGGCCTATTTTTTTTTTTTTTTGCCGGAGGTCATTGACATCTTGTTCAGATACATTACATCATGGATTCTCAAATAGTAGTATGCAGCAGTTTACAGTGATTGTACATCGGGCAGTAGCCAACAATGCACTGGCACAAACCACCAATGATGTAGGAATAGTTTACAGGAATTTTAATGTGAAATTTGGTGTGTGCAAAACAAGATGGAGCTAAACAATATAAGAAAACAAAAGAAGAACAAACTGCTACCAGTAGTAAATAAACTTGCATTTATACAATAGGTGTGAGTGTAAAGTCCCAGAGATAAACAAAAGCCAGCAAAGCATGGAACAAGAGTTATGTGCTTTTTGATCTGATTCTGAGTAATAAGGACACGTTTCAGTAATGTGGAAAGTTGGTATTATAAAAGAAATCATAAGACTGCTTTTGTTTTATATTCATTAACAATAATTAGATAATTTGATCAATCATTTAACAACTTAATTTAGCACCATTAGTTTATAATAAATGTCACATCTAGCGTGGTCCATATTTAATGAAGTGAAATATTTCCAGATGATGCCGAATTTCTCTTTCATTACCTCTGTAAGCACTGATCTCTCTCTGACTGCTTGACTGCTTTTCAATGTTTCTGCTCATGTGAAGGAAAATCTTGCATAACTTTGCTAACAATTTCCCCCCACTTTGACGCTTATATGCATTCATTATAATGTCAACGTTAAAATGAATGCATATAATGTTAACGTCATTATTTTTCATTTTTTGAAAGGACTTTAACAAGATCGGTCCTGATTCAAGGTCGACGTTCCGACCTGATTATGGAGGTATTATTTTGTTAGTTCTCAGTGGAAATCACAATTGCGGAGTTAATGCAGACAGTGTTCTTGCATTAGCATGGCAGATGTGTACTCGATACTAAGAAAAAAATATGAGAAAGGGGGATCCTCTGGGAAATTAAACATTTGTTTATGATGTTTACTCTTTAGAGACCCTTTTTTCATATCTAATGTCATGAATATATTTATGTGAAAACCTGTTGTGTGTCTGTTGGTATTCAGCAATGTCCCTTACAACATTTCTTTTATGCTATTTTATGTTGTTCATCCCATCAAACTTCAGAACCCATCCCATCAAAACCTAGGGCCCGTTCTCAACAACACCCATCCATCCATCCATTCATCCACCCATCCATCCATTCACTCACCCATCCATCCATCCATCCACTCACCCATCCACTCACCCATTCATCCATCCATCCATCCACTCACCCATCCATCCATCCATCCACTCACCCATCCATCCATCCATCCACTCACCCATCCACTCACCCATTCATCCATCCATCCATCCATCCATCCACTCACCCATCCATCCATCCACTCACCCATCCATCCATCCATCCATCCACTCACCCATCCACTCACCCACCCACCCATCCACCCATCCACTCACCCACCCACCCACCCATCCACCCATCCACTCACCCATCCATCCATCCACTCACCCATCCATCCATCCATCCATCCACTCACCCATCCACTCACCCACCCACCCATCCACCCATCCACTCACCCACCCACCCATCCATCCATCCACTCACCCATCCATCCACTCACCCATCCACTCACCCACCCACCCATCCACCCATCCACCCATCCACTCACCCACCCACCCATCCACCCATCCACCCATCCACTCACCCACCCACCCATCCACCCATCCACCCATCCACCCATCCATCCATCCATCCACTCACCCATCCATCCACTTATCCATCCATCCATCCATCCATCCATCCATCCATCCACTCACCCACCCACCCACCCACCCACCCATCCATCCATCCATCCATCCATCCACCCATCCATCCATCCATCCACTCACCCACCCACCCATCCACCCATACACCCACCCATCCATTCATCCATCCATCCATCCATCCATCCATCCATCCATCCATCCATCCATCCATCTATCCACACATACATGCATACATACATATATTTTTACAGTGATCGTCAAAGTGTATTATATATAATCATGTATAATTATCCTTACAAAGTAGTGTTTAGTACACATTATAATTAGGCCTACGTTCAGTTGGTTTTAGAGCAGAGCAAAAGTGTCGCATGACCCCCCTCCAAGGTCCTGTTCCATATTTTCTAATTAATGGCCCATTAGTTTGTGTTTTCTCTTATAAATATTGCATCTGTACTTGTTTCTGCCGGTGAGCTTATTAATGGGTGCTGCTATTTACAGAGTTCTGGTGTCTGGAGTCGTTTGTTGTTGTGTTTCTGTACTCAATCTGATCCACACAGGCTGTGGAGTGACCCACTAACACACCAACGGCTAAGAATAGCATCTCCGTGCTAAAAATGGTTTCTCTTGAGCAGACACACCGCGGCTAGACTAGCCGAACCTTGTTCTGTCATGTGGACTTTGGTCTGATTTAATTAATGAGAGGTCGGCCATGTAGTTAATGATGACCTCGCAGATTGAGTTCAGAGGTCAGAGCAGGTGTAAAGACAGACAATGCTGGAGTCTGTACATGATTCACCGTGATCTTCTATATGTGCTGCATTCAGGTCGACTTTAAAGGCTCCAGTTCTACCCATAATGCATTCAGGGAGGATGAAATTTTAACGATGCTCATTCTCCCGGCAGACTTTCCCCTTCCATACACACACACACACACACACTTTAAAGTTTGGCAGGTGTTGTGTGTTGGAAAGTTGGCTGAATGCATGTCTGTGCCTGAATGTGTCCTGTCTAAAATCACACAAATACACCATGTACTGCTGGTACTACTGTGACAGTCTCGGTTTCCATTTCTTTTCTTGTGTACATGAATCTCTTCACTGCTCTCGGATATAAATGGCCCATCCGCTCAGCCTCTGGGACCCAACACTGGTTCTCTGTGAGATTTGTGCCGGTGTCCGTATTTCTGCACCCCTGAACAGCAATTTTCATTCTATATCCTGGACAAAAAGAAATTGATAGTCGTTCTGAAGGGTGGAGCACAGAGTGTTGCCTATTCTGAATTGCATCTTGTACTTGGAAGAATGGTATATGCCTGTATAGACAGTGTGTGTGAGGTGCTGTTTTACACAAACATGCCTGGATACACTTTTGGATTCAAGCAGGGAGGTTCAATTATTTTCAAATCAATCCGTATGGATAATTTTAAGACTTCAATTCGAGTCTTTCTTTCTGAAATCTTTCTCTTGATCAAGGTGACATGTAATTTAGAGTTTATTAAATCTAACAGGTTTCACACTGCTTGTCCCTACTGATTTGGAAATGGATAAACATAACCTCATCCCCTGTGGATTTTGAGTTATTTAAGAATTTTGGAGGTTTAAGTAATGCTTTCTTCACACAGTATACTGGATTACTTGAGTAATGTATGCTCAGTAGTAGTGCATACAGAGATTGTTATGCACATAATTTGAAAATTGGAAATTTTGCTAAAATACCAGGGGTTTAATACATGAGGAGTGATCATCCATCCATCCATCAATCACTCAATCAATCAAGTAATCCAGTAGTCCAGTATTGGTAATTGTTCCATACAATTAATGTCCCTTTTTAGGAGGTTATGTCAAATATCATATAACTGAATTTTACAGTTTCCCCTTCACAATACCAGTTTAACCTTTGTTTGTAGCTTACGGCTGGTAGGGTCACAACCCTCCACACTCCGTTCGTATTCTCAAACTGTCAAAAGCACTATTGCTGAATTACTGTAGATGGTCAATTACTGAGATTGATCGCACATGACTTGATGTTCTAGGAATATTCCTTGTGAGAGAGCTTGGGGCAGTGGGTCACATTTCGACTTTATCCACAGTGACAATTTTTGTTCATTTTATACTGTAGATGATCTGCACGTTCACAGCCGATTGCATGGGATATCTTGGAGCTTTGTAGCTTGACGTTGGGTTTAGAAGACACTGCTTGTAAAGAATTATGCAGATCTTGAGTTGTTTTTAAGCATTGCTGATGCAGCATCCAGCGTCAGAATGTTTCTCACAGAATAAAATTTATTACGACTATATTAATTCCAACAGCAGCTCTCATTTGTCATGTGGTTGAGAGCTGTAGCAAGCGTTTAGAACTCTCAAGCGAACTGTGAAGGACCCTGATCTGCGTGTTATAAAATCTGACATTTTAGGAGCGGATAAGTCTCTGTCTTTAGCTTTTGGCTTCAGTGGTGATCTGAGGCTGCCTTAAACTCTAAATTAAAGGAGTAGTTCACCCAAAATGAAAACTGAATGGAAATTGACTATAGACTACTTTAGAACTTCATGCCCCGCAATTTTAATTCATTTCATTACGTGAAAGAGTGGCCAAGACAGTAACTAAAATAGTTTAAACCTGTTTCATTTATTTATTTATTTCTCACAGATGAAAAAAGTTACAGGTTCGGAACGAAGTTTGTGTTTGTTTGTTTGTTTGTTTGGTTGGTTGTTTATTTATTTATTTATTTATAGCTGATTATCATCAAATGACCAAACTCTGATTCATATTTATTTATTTGTTTATTTATTCATAGCTGATTGTCATCAAATAATTAACTCTGGTTCATAAGCAAATCAAGTGGAAAATAGTATTTTTTTTTTCATTCTTGTTTAATTAATTAATTATTTGTATTGTTTTATAGCTGATTGTCATCAAATAATCAAGCAAACCATGTGACAAAAGTCGAATGTGGTATATTTACTTTATTATTTTAGTCTAGCACTCACTCACTCACTCACTCATTCATTCATTCAACTTGTGGTTTATATCAAACAATCAAACCAAATGAAAACAGTACATTTATTTTATTATTTTATAATGTGTTATTCAATAATTTACTTACTTTCCAACCTACCTACTGTACCTGCCATTTTTTATAACGGATATATAGCACATTTTCTTTAACTTCAAGTGTGTGTACTCAGCAATCAATCCCAGTGTAAAAGCAGCCTACATGCAGCAGACATGTTTTTTTCAGTTGAATGTTAGTTTGATCTCTCTCATCAGCATGCATACAGCAGGATTGCTCTGAGAGCAGCAGCGCTTTTGCGGCAGTTGTTCTAATTTTTGTCTCTAACACGTATTTCTTCACAATCTGGCTTCATTATTTTATATTCTGACAGAGGTCAGCCTTCGCCTGTGGGGATAGAGCTATCTTTTGCATGCCAACCGTATCATAGCCTGGCTGGGCACTCTGAGAAAGGATCCAGGCTCGCACACTAGAGAACACTGCTAAGATGTGAGACTCTGCCAGCGGCTGTGTTTGTGCTTTGCTGCTAAGCTAGGTGGCTCTGAAGTGTGCGCACATGCATCTTAAAGTGTTTGCCAGTCTGTCCGGGTATGTGAAAGTGAGAGCAAATTGCATGATATATACAGACTGACAATGGCCTTTATGGATATTTTTTTGTGTGATTCTTGAGGCTGATAGGTCAGCCAGGATATTCTGTGGTAAATGCGTTTGTATAATGATATGAATGTAAAACCATTTCCGAAGTCATTTATTTATCTCAAATATCACTCCACATTTACATTTATTCATTTAGCTGATGCTTTTATCCAAAGCGACTTACAATTGCTATATATGTCAGAGGTTGCGCGCCTCTGGAGCAACTAGGGGTTAAGTGTCTTGCTCAGGGACACATCGGTGTCTCACAGTGGATTCGAACCCGGGTCTCTCACACCAAAGGCATTTGTCTTATCCACTATGCCATCATTGTCTTATTTGTCACGTAATTCAAAAAATTCTTTCTAATAAAATTTGGTAAGTAGCCATCAGGCTAACAATCAACCTGATGACCAGCTACTCTCATCCAGCCAGACTTTTGACTGTACTCTTATGCCTGGTTCAGATTACACGATTTTTTTTTTTAATCTGTTACGATAGTCACTGTGTCAGATTGCAGATTGATTTTGACTTCTTGTCGTGTCGTGGACAAGACACATGTCAGAATACACATTGCTTCCTGACCAGTCATCGAGAAGGCAAAACTAGTAGCGAGTGACTTCCGGAAACGAACGTAAACAAACAATGGATGAAGCGGTTTGTGTTGTATTGGCTGTCCTGTCTTCAGAAAAAAGTAAAAAAGAAAGAAAACCCGACAATGGACACGTTCCTGGATTGCTCGAAAAGGACAGTATTTAAAAAATTAAACATGCTAGTCTTTTTGTCATGATATTGTGAAGCATCGCAGATGCGACGTAGGTTGTCACCCACTATGACACACTATACGAGATGACATGATCGAATCTTGCGTCCCGACTCCCGTTGTGGTTTACCAATCCCCACGATACCCCACGTCAAACGGATCGTGCCAAAATCGGGCTAAAATCGTGTAATCTGAACCAGGCATTAAAAAATAAGATTAAAAATGGGGTTTTCACAGCAATGCCATTAAGAACCATTTTTGGGTTGCCAAAAGCACCTTTCAGTGATCCGTTCTTCAAATATTTTTACCTGAAAGCATTTAATATTCTATAGAAATCTGTCTTGTAAAACTGGTTCAAATAATGGTAAACAAAGCTAAATAAATTTCCGTCTTAAATATGTTGATAGTCGTTTCTTTCATGTCATACCATCCCATCTCATCCCATCCACTGATGCTTGGGTAAAACCAGGCAATCATATCTGAACAGGCGGTTTCATTTGCTACTTTTGTGTACAGTATGCATCCGACCTGGTTGTCTGTATTCATGCCATTTAAGTCTGAGACCCACTGTACATCTTCATCACATTTCTGCAGTGGTTTGTTGCATCTTTATTGTTGTGGTTTTGTAGTTTGTCTGCAGTCAACAGTTCTGTAATGTGGCTGTGTCTGCAGTAGATGGGAGGTCTCTGCGGTGAACTGTACTGAATTAAAAGTTCACCACGGGGAGAAGCTAATGACTTCCCCCAGCCTGTCTCGACCACAGGACGTGACCTACAAAGCCTCCAGGTGGGCAGAGTTTCCTCCTGGGCTTGCAGGTGTAAGGCAAGAGCTCGAGCTCTGGGAGCCGGGCCGCAGACCAGAACCCAGCATTACCCCAACTCCAACAGAAACACAGCAGCCAAATCAGCACCTTTCCTCCTCCCTACTGTGCCTATCATAGTGTGGGAGATGAAATGAAGAGAGAAAGCATGAAAGAACAAAGAAAAGCTGAAAAGAAAACCAGTAAAACTTATTTGAAGAAGATCCCGACTCACAAAGATTGATAGCAGAAATCGGAGGAAATGAGGAGATGAATCAATAAAATTCAAGGAACAGAAGAATATCAGTAACAAAAGTCTTCAATGAGTGATTTGGGACAACGCATTGGCTGCTTTTCTATTTTTTGGCTAAAGCAAATGCTTGTGAAAAACCGTGATCTCGTCAAATTGAGCTTTGTGTGCCTGAAACTAGTTGGCAGATAATTGCAGGCGAAACGGCTTGCGTTTGAAGTACACACAAATGTTCATTGTAATTAAATATGCGATACTGCTGCGCCTCCATAGCCCGTGGCATATTTACAGTGTTTTCCCTTGCCTTTTGGTGCTCTTTCACAGCCTTGACATTTTTTTAATGTCAAACTCTAATTCAAAAAGACTTCTTTCTGCTTTTAGGCATCGTAATCAGAAAATCAAAGCAGTGATATTCTCACTGTAACATCGGGAGGGATGAAAAGCTGCCCGTTTCCCCTCTAACTACAGTGTGATGGGACTGTTTATTGGCTTAAGCTGTGAATAACTTCTTACTTGCTCTTTTCTTGTATAAATATGTAATATACTCATTCGTCATTAAGGTTTTGTGATGGAAAGGCGTTTGCTGATTGCTCATTTGAGAATGACGTGAGTATTTCTGTGATTACATGCTGTGTGTTTGATCAGGGCACTCGCGGGATTGGTGAATTGTGCTGTGATGCTTGTCTGTGTTGATTTACTCTTCCTCCGTTTGCTTTTGAAGAGAGAAGAGATAGTGAGAGATACAGACAGTACATTACACATCAGATGTGCTTGTCTGCAAGTTCAGTGATGGTGTAAGTTAAAAAATAGATAGAGATAGCGATGGATGGATGGATGGATGGATGGATAGATGGATTGATGAAATTATGGATGTAAGATGGATATGTGATGATACAATGGATGGATGATATGATGGATGGATGATATATTGGATAGATTGATGCATAGATATGCTGGATGGATGATAAAATGGAATGATGATGAATGAATGGATGGATGGATGGATGGATGATATTATGGATGGATGGGTTGATGGAGAGATATGATGGATAGATGATAAAAGGGATGGATGATATGATGGATGGATGGTGGATATGATGGATAGATGGAAATAAGATGGATAGATATGATGGATTGATGATGGATGGGTGGATGGATGGATAACATGATCGATACGACAGATGGATGATACAATGAATGGATGATCAATGGATGGATGGATGGATGATACAATGGATTGATGATGAATGGATGGATGGATGATATGATGGATGGATTGATGGATAGATATGATTTATGGATGATACAATAAATGGATGGATTAAATGATGCAATGGATGAATGGATGGCTTATACAATTGATGATGGATGGATGCAGATGGATAATAATTATGAATTATTAATATTCAGACAGCAATAATAATAATTATTTTTAATAATAATAATAATAATCATTAAAAATATCAATTATTTTTGTTGTTTGACTATTTGTCTGTGTTGATTTACTCATTTAATATATTTTTTTATTGTTTTTTGTATTCAGTCTTTTTGTTTTACACTTTAACATGTAACAAACCAGGGACACTGTAGCAGATCCTGTGACACAACATTAATGCAGGAGATGATGATCTGTGCTGCATGAATGAGTTTATATAATTGAACGACATATTGCCCATCTACTCCAGGCCTGTGGTGTTTTCAACTCTTGCCTTTGAATATTACTGCATTATGTATTAGCACTGACCATAAATCAACAAAGGCATAAATTATTCCCCGCTGTCTTTTACCTGAGCCTGAATGGTGTGATGGAAAGCAAATGGGATAACAGAATGATTGTTTCATCTTATCCTCCGGTGGGAGTGCGTGTGCGTACAACTGTTTTTTTCCGAGCCATTAAACAGTGAAAATAGGGCTGCAAGCTGATAAACCTCCTTTCATAATGAAACCAAATGGACAAAATGTCCGCAGGTGAGGAAATGGCATAACGAGGAGTGAGAACAGTTACAAATGGGGAGTAATAAACTCCTGGTGTACGGCGTATTGTTTCCCTCCCTCGGGTGGAGGGCAGAGAGCCAGAATGGAGGTGATGATGTGTCGTCCTGTGGAGGGATACGCATTCAGGCCTCAGTAACAGAGACCAATGATGTGTCAGCAACTTTGTCCTCTGAGACGGTGGATTTGACCATCGCTGCGTGATGTTCAGTCACGATTCTGCAATTATGACACAATATGGAAGATTATGGCTAAGCTCTCATCTCTATTTGATGATGTAATTAATTCATTTAATCGTGTGATTATATTGAGTTTATTCTTGTTTCCTTCTGTGCCAAGATTTAACGATCACCAAGCACCAAACTGACTTGCCGCACACTGATGCCTTTCAAACTAGCTTGAATCAAATTTTGAGACCACATACTTTTCTTGTAGTGTGCCCTTCGCCCTGACAAACAAGCAAACAAACAAACAAACAAACTCTTAAACCATAATACTGGTCTAGTTGGTCTCCCAGCCTGGTCAGATAGATCTGGTTGCTGGTTTTTTGGGGCACTTTTGAGCTGGTCAAGCTAGAAGACCAGCTGTCCGCCCAACTAAACCACTTAAAAACTAGCTTGCCCAGAATAGGAGACCAGCTAAGACCAGCAAACCAGAAGTCTCTGTAAGACTAGCTAGAGGAAATCTGTCTCACTTTTCTATTAAAATGAGACCAAACCTTTTTATCATAGACTTTAAAATGCTGGGCCTTCTTGAAGAAGAAGAAAATAAAATGCATGACTAATTTTTAAGACTATAGTCTAAGCAGTTTATGCAACCACAGCTCTTAACTGCTTTATAAAGGTAGCAACACACAAAGTACACAGGAATCTCTACACAATTGATTCCAATAGAGTGTCCTTTCTGGATTAAATAGTTCTTTCTTGTCATTACAGAACCTTTTTTAGCATAAAAGGTTCTTTGGAGTTGAGTAAAGAACCCTATGCTTCATAAATAGCTTCATCCATATGCACAGTTTTTCTAAAATTAGATTAGAGTATACTGGTAAGTATACTAAAAGTATATATTTTAGTGTATATAAATATGTATGTACAGCTATATGTGAGCTGTTGTTATCCATGTGTGAAACTGATTTAAATGCAAATGTCTGAAACTGTCGTAGTTTCTTAGTAAAAGCCATTGCTAAGAGCTGGCTAACTTCAAAGTAGGTTACACTTGATGTCTGTAAAGAAATCCTCTTTCATCTTCCCGGGAGGACATTCCCTTTTCTTCTCTCTAATATTATCGGTATTATATAGGACAAATAAGTGTAGTAGAAATGAGTAAGATAATTAGCTAAAGCTGAGACTTTTCAGTTGGTTTTGAAGTATGCACATACATTCAAGGGCTTTGTTATATTTTTATGCCTGCCATTTCAATTTAGTTTTTTCAAGTCGATGAAAAAAAATAAAAATAAACCCACTTTGGTGTCACTCAAAGGGGGGAATGATCTACTATTATAAGTGCAGCAGACATTAGTATTCACAAGCTATTTGTGTGGTGCCCCAAATTTAGCAGTACACAAGGAGCGCGCTGTGAAAACATCCATGCATGAAATGGCTCTCTAATCCTACCATTAGGAGAATTTATGCACGCAGATCTGAGAAATTCTTCACAGGTGTAATTATCGCTAATTAGCTATAGATATTATTTAGTTGCGGGCAAGGTAACGAGGATGCAAATACAAAAACACAGTGTGACTGGAAAAACATCAATAGATTTATCTGATAATGCTGAATATGTGCCTCTCTCTGGCGCTCCACTGGGGACAGTCATTAGTAGATATTAATCTTGCTTTAATAACTCACCATTTCCCACAGGCCGCGGTTCTCCTGATGGTCTAACATTTCCCTCGTTCATGCCCTCTGCCAGGGACTTTCATCAAATTGACATTTACTCGGAAACACAACTTGTTTAATCACTTCTGATTGGAAAAAGGAAACTCTCTACATTGCTTTCGGAGAAAAGAACATTTTCCAGAGGCCGTTTCTTTATTGCAGTGGAGTAAACAAACGCAAACGCTGATTGGCTGACTCTTCTTATAGGGGAACTTTACTGTTTCTTCGTATGATTTTGATAGTGTAGATTTTTTTTTTTACTAATATCCAAGTGCATTTACTAATATCTTCTATAGACTTTTTAACTCCCCCTCCTTTGGAAATTCTGTTTAATTTTTAAATCCTAGCATATTTTCCTCTTGGAGTCCTCTCTTCGGATCGAGTGGTTGAGGAACACCAATTGGGTGTAGTTTGCCGATCTTCATATCCGCTTCGATCCCATCCTGCATTCCACCTTTGCTTTGGTTGTCTGTGTGGTTTGAAGCTTAAATCAAATAATTTCGTCAAATTGTACTTCTGGTTCAAAAACGTAATATCTGCTGCCTTTTTGACGACAAGTAGACAGTAGGGGAATGCATTTACTGCCTGTTGTAGAGGTTCTTTAAAGGTTTTGTCACAATGTTATTTCTTGCATTGCCATTTTGTGTGGTTCGGCATGCCTCAAACTGCCATTTAAATGGCAAATTATGAAGAAAGCTGATGTAAAAAAAGTAAAGATGAGCATAGTGATGTGAAAGAAACACAGGAACAGTTGGAGGAACTTAAGATTCAGTTCAGCTGAGGTTAATCCTCCATAATCTGCAAAAAAACAACAAATTAAGTGAGTGTGGCATTATCAGTAGTTATAAACCCAAGTGTTCAATCTGAGTGTTCAATCTGGAACAGACTGAACACAAAGGTTCAAAATGACGTGATAAGAGGATGCTCCTGTTTGTTCAGACTTTTATTCCCCTTTCTCACTTTTTCCCCCTTAAGGCTTCCGAAAGAACAATGGTCGCTCATACATTACAAGGCTTGTCAGGCACAGAAAAATCTATTCTTTTTTTTCTTAACAAGGTGACTTTATAAATCATAGAGTTTCTGACCATACCATAAGCGCTCTCTCAGTTTTTCATTACATTTGAAGGTCACTGTGTTCCTACATTGAGAGAGGCGTCTGATCTAACCTTAGCATGAGTCGATTAGAGCAGAAAGTGTGTGTACATCCCTACACTGTGCGATTTGGCGTGATACAGCTTGAATTTCAGCTGGACACACTTTTTTAGTCATTTTGTGATTAAATCTGAAGTTCCAGGGCATGTTTCTATTGTAACAATATTTTATTCTAGGAAATGTTGGCGAGATGTGAATGAAAACTAATGGCACTGACTCATTTATGAGTATTAAAAAGTCCACAGGTCTAGCGTAGATAAAGTATCAGCAGCGACATCCATCAGTAAGATGATGATGATGATGATTATGATGATGATGATGATGGTCGTTCTTTGTGCACTTGGCAGAAAATATTAGCCATATAATAGCCATGTAATATGAATCTTTTAAAAGAGAGCTGATCTTGGATCAGAGCCAAACCATTTGTTTGATAAAAATCATGCCACTTTAAAGGTGCATTATGTAAGAATTTAGCAGTACAATATCCAAAAACCGCTAAGCCAGTGTTATATATTTTGTTTAGAAGATTACTTATAATATCCCTAATGTTTTCAACTATTTGTAAATCGTAAGAAAATTGCGATTTTAACCAATGAGCCAGTTTTATCAGGTGTGAGGGAGTGGCCAGTCAATGTCGTCATATCCGCGTTACCCTCGGTTTCCACTCGTACTGCCATAGTTGCCATGGCAACAGACGTAGACAAATGGTATGCTCACGCTGTTGTTGTTTTGTTCAAACATTTTCGAGACGCCAAGAGCTCCACGTCTGCGACTAACGACTTGAAAGAGACGCGAGTGGCGTGTTTGCGAGTGGCGCACTTTCCAGTAAACATCTATGGCGACCATTTACCAGTATAATATGGGCGTTATGGCGCTCATACTGTTAAAACAAGACAATGAATATCTCGTCTCCCAGACATTTTAGTTACAACTCTGCAATAAAGCAAGATGGAAAGCAATTTATTGACATTAACAATATTGCATTTAAAATGTTGATTGGCTGGACATACTGGTCAACATGGAAGCAAATCCCTCAGTAAATAATCACAATCATGTAGCAAATGTTGCTTTCATCATTTAAAACAGTGACATGCAATGGCAAGCCATTTTAGCTTTTAATTCACAGGATGCATTTTTGGTATCATTAATGTGAATGATTGATATTAAGACAAAATATGTCTATTTCTGATATCAGGAATTACATTTTAATTAGTACTAACTAAACAAGGGAGGCTGGGGTGTCAGGGGTGACTGTGTGGCAATGGAAAATGGTTTACATGGCTCATGGGTTAGGTAGGAGGGTCCAGGGAGATCAGGATCGGCTCTCGGTAGAATTAATTGTCCTTATTACTTTATATCCGCTGGACTCACGTGCGGCGCTGATGTCTGTCTCTCATTAGCAATCATGCCCTGCATCATGCCAGTCATGTTAAAAACACCAATGTATTCACTTATCCATAAACATGATTAGATCCATCAGTTCCGCTTAATGCTTTGCGTCATCAACCTACGACTTTGTTATTGTTAGAGGTAAGCGACCCCTAGAAACATATTGTAACTTTAACTCAAAATTGACTACATGTGTGCATGCATCAGTCCATCTGAGGAGAGAGTCAGTGGTTCTCGTCTTAACACAACACCCACACACACACAGAGAGAGAGAGAGAGAGAGAGATCGATCTTCTCCGCATCAGCTGTGGTTTGGAGTAATTCTGGTGGATTCCATCAGTTTTGTTGTGTGTATAATGGGGATGTGCTGACAGGAGAGATATCTGAGATGATTCCACAGGGAGAGGTGCTGTCCATGGCACATCGGTCATTAAACATCACAGGTGATGACACTTGCCCGAGCCTCTCTTTATTAGTCTCTCCTCATTTGTTTGTCTATATATGTGCGGCTCCATGCAGATCCTTAATGGCCGCCTGCACTGCAGCTGCTGAGAGCCACGGCATACGGACGATGCCCGTAATTGAGTTGGTGCGAGGCAGCAACAGATTGTGATTTGGAGAAGAGAGGCGGGACGTGACGGATACCGGGGTCTCTCGGGGGATGTGGTGGGCTCGGAGAAAGCCATATGCACCTTAAACTTTCCAAGAAAATGTTCTGCGTTTATAAGCTGTGCGTAATCTTGAGAATTATGGAGACTAATTTAAGCTTTTAATAAACATTTCAAATGGGCTGGATGTTTTTCAGGAGGCTGGGAAAGTGTTTGAATGATGCCACACATCAAATCTCCAGCTGGGTCGGCTAGTTTGAGAAGAGGTTTTGCAAATGAAAACTTTTCACATTTTAGGAGAACACATTGATCTGGATCTGGGGTTTTTTGGACAACTTTTTGATGTCAAGGACCTACAGTAACAAAATGATGATCTCCTAATAAAGGAACTCTTTCCTAATATATTTGATGTATAAAGATATATTTAGGAAAATACTGCAAATCACTGCAAAATGTTCCGCATAATTAATGTAACAGATGTAATTACTCTAGTTTTTATTTATTTATTTATTTAAATTTAATTGAAAAATATTTTCCTTTTATTTTTATTTTCCTTTTAATTTTTATTTTTTTTCTTAATCCAGGAACCCTAACCTGAACCTTGATTTCTTGATAGTTTGACAAAGAGACGGGGCTTTCTGTTTTACTTGCCAATGTCTGTGCTTGATCATCTTTGCACATTACAAGTGTTTAAGCATCAGCTTTAAAGTGTGCTAATGTATTTATTTACTTATTTTGAGAACTCCAGTATCAACATCTAATCTGTATTGACAAGGAAATGTGATTTTGAGCTCTTAAAGATTTTGTCCTGACCCTTCATTCTCAAAAAACAGAGAGAGCTGCTTCTCTAAGACATACAATATCCCTGATCCTGGTAGACAGACTAACCTTGTACCCTCCCTTTCCCTCCTTCTCACTCTCATGTCCTTCCTTTCCTCTCATCTTCTGAGAACAAAGGAAGCACTGAAGGAAGGAGGGGAGAAGGGCAGGAGGGCATCGGGGACACGAGCAGATCAATCAGCTGAGATGGAAAGGTGTATAACCCTGTTTCTCAAGAACTTTTGGAATAGGTTATCATATTAGAAGTGCTAGCTTTAAAGACGCCTGAAAACAATCGTAACTGTCAGTAATTCTTTGAGTCCACTGACTTTTAATGTTGAATTATACCTCACTGAACTGTATTTTTATTTTTTTTGGCAGCTTGAGGTTGTGCGAATGGCACTTAATTATTGATATGAGCTAGTAAAATTGGTTTTCTGTTCTTTCAGATAAGTTTTATCGTGTTGGTTAGGGTTTTGCTGTGGGTTTCAATGTCTTCTCTACATCATTGGGTGAAATTAAAATAATGCTGATTAAGTTCCTTAATTAGTTTTTTTTTTTCACAGCAATCACTTCTTACAGCACAAGTATTAGCACACCTGCTTGTGTGTATTACCTTATGTCGTCATAATAGACTTTTGAAACCTATGATTAATGTAACTTTGAAAGTGAAGACAAAATGATATATTTTGTTTGATTGTGGGTGAGTGTTTTGTTTGCTTCAAATCTCTGTAGTCAAAGTCTTTCCCCCTCATTGACTTTGTTTTGGAAATTAAATGTATTTCATTGTCGCCCAGTTGTTAGCATTTGATTGTTTGCAATGATAAACAGATGTCAATTATGAAGACCTAGATTTAGTTCATTTGTCATTTGCTAAAGAAACAAATGATGCTAATGGCAAACTCAAACTTCTGCAATGATTGGTTGAGGGGATATAGGGCATTCCTGTTATGTAGTACATTTTAAACTCTTAAACTTGACAGAAACATTAGTGTTGTTGTCCTGTCAAATATAGTGCCACTCTCTGGATAACTGTCATTATGAAACTAGCTTAATGATGTCTTTGAGACATAGCTTTATGAAATTGCTTAGGGACTGCCGTTTGTATGTCATTGAGAAACTAGCTTTGTGGTATGGCGGAACTAGCTTCAATGATGTCACTTAGGAACTATAGCATTATGATGTCATTGAGAAACTAGCTCAATAGGAACTAGCTTGATGATGACACTGAGAAGGTACCTTTGTGATGTCATTAAGAAACTATTTTTTCGTTTAGGAACTAAATTATTGTAATGACTAGGGTATTGTAATACTCTACTGGGTGGTTGCCCTGCATGCTTAATAAACAAACTACAGCTGGTTCAAAACGCAGCAGCTCGAGTTGTTGCCAGATCCAGGACATATGACCATATCAGTCTCAACACTGCATTTGCTGCCTATAAAACATTGTATACGTTTTTAAATATTTCTGATTACTTACAAAGTACTAAATAGTTTAGCTCCCCAGTACTTGAGCGAGCTCTTAACGCATTTTAATCCTTCACGTCTATTGCGATCACGAAATTCCGACCAGTTGATAATAACTAAAATATCAAATATCAAAATCCTTTTCCTTAGCACCAAAACTCTGGAATAATCTTCCTAACATTGTCCGGGAAGCAGACACACTCTGTCAGTTCAAATCTAGACTAAAAACACATCTCTTTGGCCTAGCATACATAACACACTATAGACTTCCTTAATTCAAAATTAGGCTGCATAGTTTAGATCAGCCGGAACCGGGAACACGTCCCATAGATCCTGATGTACTTGCATCATAAGAAGGATGGCATCTACGCTACTGTTAGTCTCTCTGTTTATCCCGAGGGACCCTCTATGGTGGGTCATCCTTAAATGCCGGCCTCATCAGCGCTGATCCTCAACAACTCGTCTCCATACCGGTGTGATTACTTGGTTCCAAAAAGATGGAAATGGATAAATACGCAAAATGTTCCGATCCATTCTGACTTGTAATGCTGCCCGAATCATACACTGTTCCTTCGTTGGCCAGAGGACAACTGGCCCCCGACTGAGCCTGGTTTCTCCCAAGGTTTTTTTCTCCATTCTGTCACCTGATGGAGTTTTGGTTCCTTGCCACTGTTGCCTTGGCTTTTGGCTTGCTTAGTTGGGGACATTTAATATTCAACACGTCTCAAAATATAAGGTGATCGTGCTTTCTCTGTCGCCGGTCCTAGACTGTGGAATAATCTGCCTTTGGATATTAGATCCTCCGCAGATCTAAATGTTTTTAAGGACCGCTTAAAGTCGTATCTATATTCTTTGGCATTTTAGTACGTGGATGTTTTTGGGCTTCTTTTATTTTATTTTGTCTTCATGTTTGTGTGACTTTTTTATGACAATGTACAGCACTTTGGAACTGCGGTAGCAGTCTGTAAGGTGCTATATAAACGAACGAACGAACGAACAATATTATTGATATGCCTTACTTAAGGTGGACATTGACGCAATTTTCTTCTAGAAACAAACTTGTTGTATTATTTGCACGTTATCACTGTGACGTAGCTTTGATACAATCTGTGTTGAAATATTAAGAAGAAATAGAAATATTACCAAAGACTAACTGGATGGAAAGTGAAATTGAGGACACAGGGAAATTATGCAGGAGATTATAGAAAGGAAAAAAGAAAAAAGCACCTTGAATATTTATTATTTAATTGGTTTTTCATGCTAGAATAACCCCTGACAAATTGAGAAATGTGGTGAAATTATTTAAAATTCACATTGACATGAAAATTCACTTATCTCTTAACTGTGATAGTTAACCAACTATGTTTTCAATCATTTTTATCCAGTATATTAAGAACAATTTTTTTTTTTGTACAAATACTCTACATATATTATACTTTTTGGAACACTGTACCTGTGTATGGTGCATCTAAAATATATCTAACAGCAGGAGTGACCCAGGTTTGAGTGCATGTGTCTCCCAGTAGAGGATGAAGGACATCAATCCATATCTGTATCATTTAATCCGAGACTTTCTCTGTCTGACGTGTGCTGACGGAGCGGCCAGAGAGGATTATCCAGAATCCACAGTCCCAACGCTGATCTTTGCTGTCTGGCCCACAGTTCACCTTCAGGTGACCGGACTTTCTGTGGACAAGGAGTTTGTGATGGCGTTTAGCTTGTGTGATGATCTGTCCTTTTTTTAAGTCATCCCTGTTCATGTGTGTGTGTGTTCACAACTGCAAAGAAACCATTAACACTCATCATGCGACCAGCAATGTACACGCTGTGGTTCAATGAATGATAGATGAGGGAACAGATGTTAGCATGCTTGCTGGACAGAACTCTTACAGAGTGACCTTGGCCCATACTGACAGAAATCATCATCATATGGCTAAACGCACATACAATCTGCTATAGCAGCGTGAATGCAATTTCATATGTAATTTCCCCCAATTCCCAGATTAATTAGAAATTCGTACATATCTGATATATTAATTGGGTTAATACTGTATGTGTATCTAAACCTAAGCAACTATTCACAAACCCTATTCACAATTATTTACACAGCTAATTTAGTCCCCCCCCCCCCCCCCCATAATTTCAGCCGTCGCTAATTAACAATAACTTTAATCCTTCCATTTTACGAATGCGATAATGTAAAACCATTCATTTGTTCTCCCTCCTGTAAGTATCTTCTTCTTCAGCCGTTGGCGATTCTCGGTTTTATCTAATTGCTTAAGCAAATGGGAAAACTCTGAGGGGTGAGATTTTTGCAACAATGGTCATTAAATCGTAGTTTAGCCACTGAGATCCATCTTGAAAAACTACAGAAACCATGTGCCGTTGTGACGAACTGTTTAACAAAAAGCTGTTAAATATACACAGTGCTTTGCTCTTCATCTATATCAGATCTGGTAGCACTGCTCTCTGCGTATTCTCTCATTTTTTGGAAAGTGTGAAGATGATTATTTCAGATCTCGTACCCGGTACATTTGATGGCCAATAATAATAACAATGTGATTAGATCAACACACCAACACTTGTTGATTTAATGAAATGTCTGGAACTGTGTGGGGCAGGATCATGTATAGCTAAAAAGACTGGATTAGTCTGAATACATTAGCACTCACTGAACCCTTAGAGAGAATAATAATTGCATATCATCTGTAAAAATACATAAAACATCAATCATATCATGCATGCTAACCTTTCATGTGATTTTTGTTCCTCTTTTGCACCTATATTAGCTGAACAAACTTATGGCAAGACCTTACTGTTAAAAATTTCAGTGGTTTCTTGATGTGCCGAACCCTAATTTCCCAACGTGGTTCCTTACACCTCCTCAAGCTGTTCTTCCTCAGTTTTTGAGCTCCTTCCAAAAATTTATTTTTCCTCCCTTTCAATTCTGTCATTATTTACTCACCCTCCTGGGTTTTAAACATGTACAACTCTCAAATCTCATTTACACCTCTGCATATCCATACTTGGCACATCATGTTTGGCTATGTGAGAACCTATGAGAACCACAGTTTAGCATCACTGGCTTCAAACTTGGCACAGCACGTGGATTTTAAATGAGTATGAGTTAAAATTAGGAAATCTTTGCTTTTGTTTTCCATTATCGGAAAAAGTCAAGCAAACAGGGTTTTATTTTTAGTGCCAGCCAAAGGCCCCGCTCATGAATATTAATTAGGATATGCATTTTTTTAAACATGACTTTATACTGTCTTTTAACCCATTTGCTCATTTCCAAGTCAAAAAATAAAAATAAAAATCTAAAAGGTATCATTACAATTAGAAATATGCAAATCAAACTATTTTTGAGTTGAGTTTTATGTCCAAAGAGACACTGGTACACTGCCACTGAAAAGTTAGGATCTTGTGACACTGAAGCAGTAATCAGCTTTGCAATCTGAGGAATAAGTTGCAATTTAAAATATATCAAAATAAGTTGTTTTAGATTGAAATAATATTTCACAATATTTCTCTTTTCACTGTATTGGTGAGCTTAGAAGACTTCTTTCTGACAGATTAAATGTCAAAGCAACTGGAGAAAAGTTGCCTAAATTAGATGCATTTGTGCCGCAAGCTACTTCATAAAGTGGTGGGGACCAAATCAGCCATGGCGAAAAGTACCGTGACACGTCCAACACGTCCAGTCGGTAAATGACGCCTTTGTAGGAATTTCTCTAAGCAAATGGCTTTCATTAAAAAGCAATCGAGATCACACATGATTCTTCTTCCTCCAGGAAAACTCTCCTCACAACTCGACAAGCCATAAATCCAGTCCACAGCCTGAGAATGTTTGTTAATGGCGTCCAAACAAAGTAAAACAGTGATGCTGTGACTCAACAGGAGGAGAGGGATAAAATCGACCGTCTCAATTAGAACCAATACCCCGCAGTAATGGATCAGATGAACTTCATCCCATCCAAGAGCAAATAATTACACCGAGAAACATTCATCCTCCTCTGAAAGCTGAAAGACCAAAAGAAAACAAGGGGGACAGATAATGAAGATTCTCAAATGAGATGGCTTTATGCATAGAGCAGAAATGAATGCGATTATTAAAGAGAGCATGCATTGCTTTAATGGCTGGCCTTGCAAGAAGAAATATGCCTCTTTTATGGCAAATGAAAGCAAAATTAACAAATGAAGAGAAGATGAGCTTCTCATAACATAATGGTCTCACAGCGCGGCTTCAATAGCGTTTCGGGATGCGAGTGTTGCAGTGTTTTCAAGATGTATTTGTTCTCAGAGCCATTTCTTTTCAGGATGAAATGCAAGTGAGTGATGCAACCTCTTGCAATTATTATTTCTTAATTACATATTCTTTGAGAGAGCAATTGTTTTATTCCCTAAGTTGAAATCATATATGTATATGATATCATATATAAATCAAATGTGTATTTAAAACATCAATGCATTAAGGACAAGCGCTAGAACGTTGATGTCAGCTTGCAGCATTAAAACTGGGATTGACTTGAACCACTGCCGAATGCCATTGGATTGTGGCTCTTGCCTAAATATAAATGTCTTATCTGCCCTGAAGTGTGTGTGCCGCTCGGATCAGTGAATCTAAATAGAATCTCAGAGCGCTTGACACTTTGTTGATGGTGTTTATTGAGAGGGCAACAGAGGACAAGGAACTGACTGTATGCTTTTACTTTAGCAAAGTATACTAATATTTGTGTCTTTTGGACATTGTAGACACAATAGGAACAAAAAGGCATTTCCAAAAAAAAGTGGAGTATCCCTTTAAGAGGATATTTTTTAAAGTAGACAACAATAACCTATTATATTTAATTGTTTATACATGTCCTAAATTTATTTATGAATAATGATTTCCACGTGAAAACATTTGCGCACAGTTTTTACACATAAACATGTGTGTATCCAGTTAGTAAAAGAGACCCATATCCGCGTCTTTTATAAACTTGTAAACATTCATATGGGCGAGTTAGCATGGTTGATAACAGATAAGCATGATTCTGCTAGAGCTGTCAAAGCTGCGATTGAGCACTCCGAAAGGCCCTTTTAAAATCAAATAAATATAATATGTGAGATATATGTGAAGGACACTGTCATACTGCAGTATGAAAGAGAGAGAGAGGGGGGGGGGCAGAGAGAGAGAGAGAGAGTGAAAGTCAGTCTGGTCAAGTGTTACAGGTTCTCTCTTAATCCCCTTCTTCTTATACCTGACAGCAATACAAACTGTATAATATTATACGTTATCACCATGGCAACATCCATGTTCTCAGCTGCAGCTCCAAGGTGAGATGAATGGATGCATTTTTCATGGATATTTCCAGAATTCACCAGTCCGGGATGCTCATGGGAGCTACAGCAGAAATGCAACGTGAATGTGTAATCTACTGGAAAAATAAAACCAAAAACCATGCAGCAAACACGAAAACAGTACAGGTTTACATCCAGTTGGTTAATGCACCTAGTATTTAAAGTAACATGGAGTTTAAACACGCCTGCTAGCATAAACCCAGCCAGACTGTGACTTTATTCCCAAATGATTTGCAATCTGGAGAATATTGAAACAGGATTTTATAAGAATAGCAAGGATTATACTGTGATTATACTGTTATGGTTTTGCTGCAGTGTAGACAGACTATACATTACTTTTTAAATATCTGATATGCCATACAGGCGAGAAACACTTGCACAATCCTTTGTGTCTGACAAAGTGGGTTTTGGCCCATTCCATCACAAATTACCTTGTAACCAATCAGGTCACTGTGTGATCTTTAAGGAGTGGATCTCTGAGCTGGTGAAAATGAGTGGGGGGCGGGACTAATTTGCATATTCATAGAACTGTGTAAACTTAAGGAGGCGAGTGTGTAGAGTTACATTAAAGCTATTTTAAGCCATGAATATTTTTTTTTTCAAGGAAAAAACTTTTACTTTTAGACTACAGTGGGTCTTTAAATACTATCTTTGACTTGAAATTGAATTAATTTTAGTATCTATAATCTAGATATCTATAATCTATAATCATCTACCACTTGAAGCACTTTTTTTTTTTCCATGGTGATTGTATTCTCTCACAAAACCTTTAAAGTCCATGTCATTAAGCCAAAATCAGCACATGGGTTCAGTCGGAATCATTTCAGGGCTCAGTCAAAACTGACTTAAGGGAAATGGTTTTTCCATGTTTTCTTCCCAAACTCGAGTGTGATGTTGACCCAGTGCTTAATGTTCTGTAGAATATTCCCCGACTCTATAAACAAACAATGATTTGACATTTAACAAGCTGATGTTTACATAATGAATGGCCCCTGCACATTAGAAACAGACACAAAGTTTTTACAGCGGTTCCGGTCCCCCCAAGAGAGTCGCATCCACGTGTCCGTGTCTAAATGTGTTCATGTTTGTGTGCATTCCTCCTCCAGAATGTGCGTTTTGTCATCCCGATAAAGATCGGGGAAAGTGCGGCCCTACTCACTGTCTGCAAGCCAAAACACAAGCTCTAAAATGCTGCATCATGCCTCAGTGCGCTCACACTGACATAGTGCTTGTAGGAAAATAGAGATAAACACTATTGCGTTCTCATTGTTTTAAAGGAACAGTCATGCTTAAAAGTCTAGAGTGCACTACACTGTAAAAATTGACAGCTGTGGTTACTGTATAAAATTCTTTTTATTTTAAGTTTGAAATTTTAAGTTTTACATATTAAAATTAATTTTACAGTACAAAAACTAACTCTTTACAGAAACTTAAAAAATACGAAAACTTCCCTGACATCCTAGGTGTCTATGAAAGTTAAGTTTCATAAGTTACTTGTCAGGTATTGTTCATAAAAATAAGCATTAGATGAATAGTTACCGTTTGAACTGTTATGTTTCATCTGTGTTTCAATCGCCCCGCTCTGGAGGGACCATTGAAACAAAGCACAACTGCCATTCAAAGTCAATTTTTACTTTAATCATTCTATATTTCTACTGAATAACACATGATACTAAGAGAACACATTTGTGAGTTGTTGATCACACACACACACACACACAAAAATCTGTAACCTTATCTTAGAAAACGACGTTTATCTGAAAAGTGTTTCAACAGTCCCAACTCTCCACTACAACACTAAAATAATGCAATAAACATTCATTTAACAACGTAAGATTCACTAATGTACAAAAGTCAAATGAAAAACTAAGAAGAATTAAAATTTCATTGAAAAGCTGTCGCTAAATGTCCTTTTTTACTGTAAACCATAAGATGACTTCTTTTTAACTTTCAAAAACTCTAATTGTATTTTACTGTAAAATTACATATGTCCCATACAGTTTTTCAACGTATAGAGTAAAGAATGAACAGGTTTTTACCATAGGATTTTACGGCCTTTTTATAAATTATAAATTCTTTACAGTGTTGCATAGCTAAAAAAAATAATAAAATACAAGTAAAAAATAGCGCAATCCAGTAAAACAGCTGATGGTGCTGTGATGGGTTTTACCAACACTGAACAAGTTTGTGCGTTTGCATATATGATTGACTTGATCAGATGTAGCCGAGAGAGAAAAGCACAATCAATATTGTATTAGCTATACAGGAAGCTTCAAAGTTTGATCTTTTTGCCCTGTTCTTTGTGTAAGACACCACGGCACAGCTGTTTCAGTCAGGGGAAAGCTTTACATCTCTGAGCAATTTTAAGGTTCAGCCAAGGGGTCACTGCAGGGCTTGGGTGGGCAGTTTTTGCTGCGCGCACAGTTTGTTTTTATTATCAAACTCCGTTCTGTTTTACCCGATTCGAACAGCAGCACTCGGGAGCACAACAGTCGGCAGTGGAGTATCAAATCCCTCAGGCTTTTCCACCCTCCCATCTGTTTCTTTCCTTGAAAAGAAGGGAAGATGTGTTACCTCAACATCACCATAAAGCGCTGCTGGCGGGTTGCTGCCTGCCTGTAGCTGTATTGCGGCTGTTTTTTCTTCTTTTTTCCCCGTGCCGAGACGCAGTATGATTACATTTCTCACTACACATCTATCTGCTTTGTGAGTTTTTACCTGAAGGATGTAATTTGGAGATTGTTTGCTTATACGCAGTGCGCTAAATGTTCCCTAACAGATGTTACAATGGCATTCAACAGATGTCTTTTGCAAGGTTTATGGTTTTAAATGTTTAAATCGGTGAATTAAAAACATGCAGCATGATGAGGTCAAGTGATTAATGTAACTGCATGACCTCATCATGCTGCATTTTTAATTCATTGTGTGGTCATCTGACACTTACAGTTGTTGTTTTTTTACTGTGAAGTTTTGTAAGCTATTCCATTCGGAAGATTGACGAAAGTTACTTTGTACACTGTACTTGTTTACAGTGTAGTTTATGAATTTTGATGAAGGTTATTTTTATCATTCATCATCAGACTTTGAAAGCCCCTCCCTTTACACTAATTAAAGCTGCGACGTATCAGATCTATTTCTGACTAAACAATGTTAGGTCAGATTTTACAATGTCAAATACAATGTCTTTTCATAACTGTATTCGTGCAATTGAAATTATGAACTTGCATTTTTTTCCTTTGTGAACATCAGTGTAATTGACCCCTAATTTTCAGTTTATTTGTTATAATAAGTAGGCTACACATTGCATTGTGGGAGGCAGTATTCCATGCTTGTTTATGGAAAATTTGCATTCTGTGTACAATATACATAATTTACAATATACAAAATATCCAGAAATAGTATGGTTGTATGCTGTCCTGAATCCAGATTATGAGGAAACGTCCCCATTCCCTGAGAGAGCCGTGGCCACGTATGTGCAAAAGCCCTGAAAGATTTATGATGCCTCATTTTTAGTGTAACATTTAAAATTTTTAAAGGGGTCCTTATTAATGTTTGGTCCCAGGGATATTCTTAATGAGATGTTAATATTTCATCAGAAAAACATCCTCTGTTCATCTTGCGGTCAGAATGATTTAAATTAGACTTATACATATTAGATGTAATGAACACTTCCACACATTGATGTCAGTGTTTGGACACATCAAATCTGGGCGTGTGAATGTTTTACTTTAAGTTAGTTCAACTTTCACGGGGATTTTTGGTGGAGAGATGTTATTTTTTATTTAGTTATTTAAAAAAAAAAGTGTGCTAAACTTAGTTCCCTCATAACTTGAGTTTTTCAGTTTCAAAATGGCAGCCCTGTGATTATGTTTTGCTGAGGAAGAAGCTAAATTATTTATTTTGTATCTTTGTCTTTTTTTATTTATTTCTTATATATTTTTCTTATTATGTTCTTATTGTTTTTCTGTTTTTTACTAAGGCAGGAGTCAATTATTTTCTGTGGAATTTCTTTTCTTTCTTCTTTTGTATTTAACATTGGGACATTCCATGAACCTGGAATATTATTTTAAGATAGATTATTTTACTTTGTGACCTAGATCTAGCCTATAGACTATAATTTTATAATATGAGAGTCATGTACACATACTCTTCCCAGAACGTTCTAGAAGCGCCTGAAAGGTGCTGGGCAGGCTGTGAAATGGTTTAGTGCTATAGGGCCTCTCTGCTCTGCCCTTCTGTCATGTGCGAAATGCTTGAATGTGTTAGTCGGAGCCCTGGGACGACTGGTAATGATCAGGTTTTAATTAAGACCCCTAACACACTATATCAGAGCTCCCCTGCTAACTGGGGAAGTGCCCGAGCTGAAATCTCATGCTTTAGTGGAAAAAAAAGGAAAATATTTGATTAAATGAAGAGATCTCAGCAGACTGTCAGATTCAATACAATTCAGAGATGGTTCTTATTCTGTGTTTTAAATGATTCTGTAATTAGATTCCTCTGTGACTTACATTTCATTTAAAAAGAGAAGATTTATCAGCCTTGGAGTTCAGTTACAGCACTTACTGCCCTAAATTACAACAAAAGCTCTTTGAAAGAAAAAAAGATCAAGTTATAAATGGTTTTCTAATTTACTTTCATCCCAAAATACAAAAATGTCATGAAACTCTAGAGGGTGCATGCTGATAGATGCTTTGCATGCAATATAATACATACAATTACATCTTTACTGCATGGCACAAGCTGATGGTTTCTGCTGATCCTGCAGCCAATGAGATGGCTTGCTTAACATTTAAATAGTCTGGTGCATTGCTTGGAGTAAACTAGTCCTGTGGCGACATCAGAGTTCCTCCACATACCACAGCTCCACCTGCCTAGATCTCCATCCATTCATCCATACATCCATGCATCCATCCATCCATCCATCCATCTATCCATCCATGCATCCATCCATCCATCCATCCATCCATCCATGCATCCATGCATCCATCCATCCATCCATCCATGCATCCTTCCATGCATCCATCCATGCATCCATCCATGAATGCATTCATCCATACATCCATCCATCGATCCATCCATCCATCCATGAATCCATCCATCCATGCATCCATCCATCCATCCATCCATCCATCCATCCATCCATCCATCCATCCATCCATGCATCCTTCCATGCATCCATCCATGAATCCATCCATGAATGCATCCATTCATCCATGCATCCATCCATGAATCCATCCATCAATGCATCCATCCATCCATCCATGCATCCAGCCATCCATCCTCCCATCCATCCATCCATCCTCCATCCATCCATCCATCCATCCATCCATTCATTCATGAATCCATCCATCCTTCCATGCATCCATCCATGCATCCATCCATGAATCCATCCATCCATCCATCCATCCATGCATCCATCCATCCACGAATCTATCCATCAATGCATCCATCCATCCATCCATCCATCCATCCATCCATCCATCCATCCATCCATCCATCCATCCATCCATCCATCCATCCATCCATCCATCCATCCATGCATCCATGCATCCAGCCATCCATCCTCCCATCCATCAATCCATCAATCCATCAATCCATCAATCCATCAATCCATCCATCCATCCATCCATCCATCCATCCATCCATCCATCCATCCATGCATCCAGCCATCCATCCTCCCATCCATCAATCCATCAATCCATCTATCCATCCATCCATCCATCCATCCATCCATCCATCCATCCATCCATCCATCCATCCATCCATGCATCCATGCATCCAGCCATCCATCCTCCCATCCAACCATCCATCAATCCATCCATCCATCAATCCATCCATCCATCCATCCATCCATCCATCCATCCATCCATCCATCCAGATGTATAATCCATATTTTAATTCTGATGTCATGCTGCAATGAGAGAGTTTTAAAAATACAAATTTGATTCAACTGACTGTTTTGAGTGACAGCAGCCCTGGGAGCGTTTTGTGTTCAAAATCAGGTATGGATAAAGTTTGTAAATGTTAAACTATTTCAATCATTCAGAATTGTTAAATATTGAAGGTGAAATAAAGCCTAGCGAAAATGGCAGAAATGATCTATAATGGGAGACTAGAAAAAAGGCACCGTAATCATCTACTGTTCATTGTTCTCCCGTACTAAAAGACCAAAAGTGTTTCTAAAAAAGGAATAATAACCAATTTCACATACACACCGTGCATGAATGCGCACTCTGTAAGTGTGTGAAGTCTGTCCTTGACGGAGTTGCTCGTCTCACGTCCAGCAATGGAAACGAGGGCAGCTCTCCCTCAGGTAACCCCTACCGTCATTACAATTCCTCACACAGTGTGTGCGCGCGCTTGCACATGTGTGTTCACTGCCCTGTCATTTTGATTGATGGATGCAGGTGGACGTATTGAATATGGGTGTGAGGTCATAACTCAGATGAGATGTGAAGGTGGAGCGTTGCAGGAGGTAGACAGACGTGCAGATGAGCGTGCGATAGAGAATGCAGATGAAAGGTTCATCAGATAGCTGCGTGTGACTGTGATGTTGCTATTGCAGCATTAAAAAGATGTGTGCACTCGCTCATGAAAAAACAAACATGCGGATTTGTGTCTGCCAAGCTTTAAAATGGTAATTTACAAAGAAATTACACCAGCAGTCCATTTCTTTTGTCATTCTCTCACGCACTCACCGTTCGGCAGTTTTATCACAACTATATTTCTTGAGCCGAAACCATTTCCTGCCCAAATTGTTCCTATTCTCCGGATGATGAAATGTTTTTCTATTCAAGTTTTCAGACATGGGTGTTTTAACGTATCTCTTCCGATGAAGAATGAAGACATTTTTAAGCTCATAGATTGCAGGGATGAATTTCCAAACCTTTACGTTCGGGTAACAATAGCAGTTGTCACTTGCGAGTTTCCAGTCTTTGTTTTTCTGTAACATTTTTTTGTGGTGCACAATGTGGTTTTATTCTTCTTTGCTTCACCAGGTGCGTGATATATGTGCATGGATCTGTTTGCTGGCTCATTTGCATTCAGATTACTCTCGTTATGTGTCTTCTACATCTAAAGCTAATGCAGCAGAGGAAAAGATTGATTGCGGAGACTTTGGCTGAGTCCATGAGCATCAGGAAGTATTGAGAAAGCTTTCCATCTCTGTTTGCTTTCCCATCTCTCCCAACAGGAGAAACAGCAGAGGTCATGCAAAATTCAACAGCCACCGAGGGCACTATGTACGAAAGAGTTACAAAGAGCATCAAATAGAGACACACACACTACTGTCCTTGAAAATTTGGCATAGACTCTACAGAATAATTTGGACTTTGGCTGGTGCGATTATGGCAGATGCCACTGAACACACTGTAAATTTGGAGTTACTATGGGAGATTTCAAGGGATGATTCACTTTTATCTTTTTATTGGTTTTAGAAGCATATATAAGCATAAATTAAATCTCATTTATGATCTCTTTATGGTATTTTTGAGGCGTCAGAGTTTTGGGCTAATAGACTTTCAATGGAGGGACAACAAACTTTTAGATTTAACTAAAAAGACCTTTATATGTGTTCGGAAGATGAAAGAATGTCTTATCGGTTTGAAACGACATGAGGGTGAGTGATTGAACAGAATTTTCAGTTTTGGGTAAACTAACCCCAGTAGCACCTCAATGCAGAACACGAGATCCAGGGGGCAGAGCTGGATCCAGATCTAAGGGGTGGAGATGGGTAGGATTAGGGGTGGGGTTAGGGATCAGGGGGCGGAGATGGGTAGGATTAAGGATCAGGGGGTGGAGATTGGTAGGTTTAGGGGTGGGGTTAGGGATAATGGGGTGGAGATTGGTAGGATTAGGGGTCGGGTTAGGGATCAAGGCATGGAGATGGGTTGGATTAGGGGTGGCGTTAGGGATCAAGGGGTGTAGATGTGTAGGATTAGGGGTGGGGTTAGGGATCAAGGGGTGGAGATGGATAGGATTAGGGGTGGGGTTAGGGATTAGGGGGTGGAGATGAATAGAATTAAGGGTGGAGTTAGGGATCAGGGGTGGAGATGGGTAGGATTAGGGGTGGGGTTAGGGATCTGGGGGTGGAGATGGGTACGATAAGGGGTGGGATTAGGGATCAGGGGCGGAGATTGGTAGGATTATGGGTGGGGTTAGGGATCAGGGGCGGAGATTGGTAGGATTATGGGTGGGGTTAGGGATCGGGGCGGAGATTGATAGGATTAGGCGTGGGGTTAGAGATCAGGGGCCAGAGATGGATAGGTTTAAGTATATGCAAGGTGGGAGGAGTTGGATATGGATCCAACTCCTCCCCCTGGATTTCATGTTCTGCAGTGAGGACCATCTCACTAACCCTGTAAATTCAGGACGTTTCACAAAGCAATACAATTGAAAAAAAGAAAAAAAATCTTCAAACATTTATGTTTATGATATATATGACATATAAACAAAGGTTCATAGTTTACCTCTATAGGTCCTGCACATTCATCACTTTCAGTGTAATTTAGTTCGAATTAGCACTAAAACCCCTGTGGAAGGATTCCTTACAACCTCTAAACTAGTTTTATTCTATATTTAAAAACTCTTTCAAACACCCTTGCGTTCTCACTCATAGAATCCCCGATCAGAAAGCGCACTTCTGCTCACTGAACGATAACAAATTATTGGATTTCTTCAGGGGTTTGGCAAATCCCCCGGTCATCCTGTAGCAGTATTACCCTCCGTTGCCGTGGAATATCCTCTCATTTCTCTACGGGCCGCCGTCGGATTGGACGGCAGTCAGAGGGGATGAGTGAGAGATGAGAGGAAACGAGAAGGGACAGAGGAAGAGAATGAGAAAAGGATATGATAAAGGAGACGAGATGCAGATAGGGTTTTTGTGGGAACGGTCAAGGGTGTGTGTCAGGTGTTTCTGCATCAATTCGGGCCTTAAGGACCAGTTAGGTATTGTTGGAAATGCAGTTTTCTATAAATAGTGTCAGTAATAGTTGGTCCAAAGGGTACTTTATGTAATTGATGCTCAGCTTCAGAAATAGATCTGTACTCTGATCAGAGCATCGCTGCGAACACTGTTCCCTGCGCCACAAGAGAGGGCCATAACAGCTTTAGGACGTCACACTTGGATAGTCCCATGATATCCTAACACCATATGTGAACATCTAGACACTAGTTCTGTTATAAAATTTCATGAGCTGCCTACCTAGACAGCATTTTAAGACATTCCTATGTAGGTAAATCATTCAAAATGCTCTTTCTCATGCGTCCAATGTTACTATTTCTCCTTATCGAAACCTTATATTTCACAATTACAATTTTACACCTCATGTATTTTGTAAAGACAGCACAATACTGTTATACTCTACTTGTGTATTATTATTATTATTATTTTTTTTAATTAAACTAGAATTAGAATTGATAACTGGTAAAACACATCATCAAAGGGTCCATTGAATCAGTTGAGCTATTTGATTTGACTTATGTAGAATATTAAACAAGACAACTCACGTGGGTTTTTAACAGTAGCCTACAGTTTTTTTTTCTTTTTCTACAGTCATATCCTAAATTCCTTATGTTTGTTGTAGCGAATTATGAGTGTTTCAGTGACCTGCCTCCGTGGCCGTGTGTCCTTCTCCCTGGAATGGCTCTGTCCTGGTCACTGGAACAAATCCATGCCTAACAAGTGAGAATAAACCCTGAAACCTGAAGTGCACTTGTGAGAGTAGAAGGAAGAGAGCATATCTTTCAAGATAATTACTTTGCACTTCATAATGTGTGTGTGTGGGTGTGTGATGGTCTTTTGAGAGTAGATTTAATATTGCAAATCAGTCTGCTATTAAGAGAATGTCAAGTTTATTTGTTGCACAGAAAGTCAGAGTGCGGTCTAATGTCTTGCAGTGCAGGGGAAGGTGAAGTGTTCGGGGTGTGTGTATGTATATGTACTGTACGCTGAAATCATGATATTTTAAGGTTGTCTCACAGGCAGCCACCATCTGTTATCAAGGGCTCTGAGGCCTCAGAGGGACAGCAAATGTCACGACTGTCTCTGCAGGGTGTGTGTGTGTGTGTGTGTGTGTGTGAGAAAATTCCCCTCGCACCACGACTTGCAGGTAGGTTATGAAGAACGGGAACCTTTGACACCTCTCGTGCCACATCATATACTTCTTTGAAGTTAACATAGGATGCGAGTCGCTCCATAGTGACCTGTGTGTTGGAACATAAGTGTGCTGTAGACAGTGTCAGATAGGCACTGTAAAGTTATATATAATATATTTTTCTTACATTGTAAAGTGGTCAGTTGACTTAACTTAAAAAAGTGAGGAATCCCAACGCAGCCAATTCGTGCGAATTCGTTTGAGTGATTAAAAAGGGGCTAATTCGTACTAATTCCTCACTCGTACGAATTCGTATGTTTTATCTAAACCCACGTGATGGGGAGGTTTAGGGGCGGGGTCAGGGGTAGGTCATTTGTACGAATTCATACGAATTGGCCAACTCGTAAAATATGTACAATTTAGCAAAAATCGTACTAATTCGTAGGAGGGAGGTTGTACGAATTGTTACGAATTAGCCACCTCGTAAAATTTGGGCGAATTGACATGAGATCAGGTTGGGAATCCCGTCGCCTTAAAATTATCAAGTAAAAAAACGTAATGTGTAATTGAAAAAATTAAGTTATGTCAACTTGACAATTCCACAATTTAATTAGTCAACTGATCACTTTTTACAGTAAAACAGCGAAGACCTGAACTGAAAGCACAGACACCGCTTTCAACTAAAAACGTAAAACTTTTTATGGTTCTTTTTTTGGGCTCTTCACTTACTGTACACGACGACTAGGCAGCTTTTGAAATCGGGTTTCAAAGTGCATGTTTTTGAAAATGATACTTGTCATCTCCATGTAAACAACAAAAATGTGAATTTGTGAAAATGGTCATGCGTATTACGTGTTCAGTGTACATTTGCGAAGTGTTTCTTTACAAAGTGACATTGTCAACTACTGGCCTGGCATGAATAATACAGTGTTTCTAGTATTTTATTTATTTATTTATTTATTTATTTATTTATTTTTTCAGATACATGTGAACGACCCAAACAATTGCAACCCTAAAATACTTCAAAATAGATTGCACTCTAAAATGAGAAATTCAAATGAAACAGATGTTTTAATTAACTTGTGCGTGTGTATATACGAATGTTTTTAACAATATTCAGCCTACAAAAATGTGAGTGTTCTTGTTCGTTTTTTTCATTCGTTGTGAACTAATATCTGACAAATATAAGACAATCATTCAATTTGGTGTTTCATTGAATGAAAGAGTCGAGATAATGTTAATTCTCACTGAGCATGCAAAGCATTCTGGGTTGGTGCTTTTAACTCCGCATTCATATAAACAACAAATCTTCATACTTGACCTACTCTAGTCTGTTTTTGCATACTGTATACAGTACTAATCCGAGCGTGAACTGCCAAACTGAGAGAAAATGTGGTCATTTTGTTGATGCATTTCCATAAACAGCCATTTCTGTGTGTATTTATATCTGTCAGGGCTCAGATGTCTGACACACACAGGTCTCCTTCCCTAAGACTCTATAAGCAGAAAGATTAAATATGCCATCTAAGTGTTGCGTGTGAGCCGCTGGGAGATCATTTGCTGTAGCCGGCGCTTACCTGTGCCGGGGCGGTAATGAGCCTTCAGCTGGATCACAGAGGATCCTGCGGAAAATGAACCAGGAAAAAGGTAGTTATTTCTCGTCAGGGCACTTATCAGGCCACACGCGGAAATGATACGCACTCTTCACTGAGAGACTGACACACTATTAGCTAACCTTCAGAATTCCTGCTCCAGAAATCTACAGAGGGAGTGAAAATATTGAAAGAGCCTGTCAATCTGATTCAGTTGTAATAGTGTTGACGATATTTGGTGTCGTGTGTTTTTTTACGCGTTTAGTCTTCGATGCTTGTGTTTTGTATTCCTCTCCAATTAGTGGGTGGCAAACAGAACGACGTGTTCTCTTGTAGTAATTGCTCTTTGATCCTGACACATCTTGGTTTTTTTAAGGACTGAGTCGGATCCTGAGTTTCTCCTTAATTGCACAAACGTTGGTGTATCGGGCCTGTCTTCTCAGATATCGAGGTTTAATAACACAACACACCAGCTGTACTCCAGTGCATTCATTAAGGCAGTGGTTCTCAAACTTCTTTGGTCAACCCCTCCTGCAATCTCATGTTGAGCATGTTTTTATCTTGTTGCTGTAAATAAAGTTTTATTCATGAAACATTTTAAAAATACACTTCTTGTGCTCGCACACGCATGCACAACACATACACACACACACACACACTCCATATTGTTTATTATGCTGTATTAAAGGAGTAGTTCACTTTTCAAAAAACTTTTGCTGATAATTTATTCACCCACATGTCATCTCCATGTCATTCTTTCTTCAGTCGAAAAGGAATTAAGGTTTTTGATGAAAACTTTCCAGGATTTTTCTCCATATAATGGATTTCAATGGGAACCAAACGGTTCAAGGTCCAAAAGACAGTTTCAGTGCAAACTGCATACTGTTTAAAGGGCTTTAAATGATTCCAGACCATGAATAAGGGTCTTATCAAGCGAAACGATCGCTCATTAAAAAAATAAAATAAAAAAATAAACAAAGTTTAAATTTTATAAGCTCAAATGCTCGCCTTGCTCTGTTCTGTGATGTGCATTCGTGACTCTCCTGTTCAAAATGAACAAATCTTTTTCGTGTCATTTGGTTTATTCAATGAACGAAATGAACGAGTTGACTCTGGAAAAGATTTGTTCATTTAGATGAACGGGTTCTTTTTTTTTTAATGATCGATCGTTTCGCTTGATAAGATCGTCTGGAATCGTTTAAAGCCCTTTGAACAGTTTGCAGTTTGCACTGAAACTGTCTTTTGGACCTTGCACCATTTGGTTCCCATTGAAGTCCATTATATGGAGAAAAATTCTGGAATGTTTTCATCAAAAACCTTAATTTCTTTTCGACTGAAGAAAGAATGAAATTGATATCTTGGATGACATGGGGGTGAATAAATTATCAGCAAAAGTTTTTTTTTTTTTAAAGTGAACTTTCACTAAAATGGAAAGAAAGATTCAGAACATTCAGAAACATGTCTGATTTTATAACACTCATCATAACATGACATATCCAAAACAAAATAATGTGACCTTTATGGCCAAGAAAGCAGCTATTAAAAAATTGACATCTCAAGCAATTTACTGACAAAATATGTCTCTCTTCTAAGAACTAGTCGATGAGGGCTTGGATATTGATGGAAGCTAAAGGTCAGCGGAGATAATTCATTATGATGCAGGAGGTTATTTATGTTGTATTGAGATACACTAAATGGTCAAAGCATGTGAACCAACTCCCTATTAATTCTAACTGCTTTAATTTTAAATATTCCACAAGCGGATATTGGTCTAGTATTTGTGTCCACATCATTTTGGCCAAATACTGATGACAACAGCTCTTACTTGTGTATTTCGTCACCGTGATCGATTATTCAGGAGGCGAGATATCCTTCACACAGGCCATTGCATGAAGCGTCTAATAAAAAACACATCATGAAAATTCAATCGCAGGAACCTATACGTTTCCCCACCACCGAAATAGACTATATTGCACAAGTATTCTGACAAAATGAGCTGCTCTTCAAGCTTGTTTGTTTTAAAATATGATAACAGGGTTAAAGCACTAGTCAAATCAAATATGATTTGAACGCTTTAAATGACTTTAGAACATAAAATACAGCACATGAGTCATGTGGACCACTCTCTGGAGCTATTGTCTCTTGGAGTTTGGAACTGGAAAACAGAATCGCAGATAATTTCACCCAAGATAAAACAGTTTCACAGAAGAAAGAAAGTAATATAAGATTGAAGTGAAGGGGTTTAGCTGTTTAGCATCCTTACTGCCATTGGAAGAACTGCGAAATGCAGTTATTATACAGTATATCTCCCTTGAATTTTTGAACCTTCGAAGGAGACCTATTTTCAAAGTCTTGATCTAGTTTTTAGGGTCTGCTAGAATGAAGCTTAAATATATGAAAACCACATTATTTTTTCACATATTTTATATTATTGCATCACTTCTGCTCCCAGTCTGTCAGTAATGTTCTGTTTAGTCTCTTTTTATTAATTTATTTTGTTTGTGTATACCTTGGGAGGGAATTATTTAAATGAGTAATATTGTGTTCACAAAAGAAAACTCAAGAAGACTGCAATCGAGGCGTTTCAGGGAGTTCTGATATAAAGAATAACTCCCTTTTGAGTGACTTTGTGCTTTGATACAGATCTTTCTCATGCTCAAACTGCAACATAAAGAAAGTTGAAAATAAGAAACGCATGGGACCCATTTAAAAAGCGTTTTATTTGGCTTTAAGAAAATGCATTAGCTTTGTCAGTAGATTTGCACTTGTTATACTACATTTCCAGTGTTGTCACACAGCATGATCCCCCCCATCTCGTTCCAGAAGGGTGATGGCCAGATGTTAGATGGAGATTTGATGTTTTCTTTCACCTGAGCATTGAGATTTGTCCTCTGTCTCTCCATCTCTTTTCCGTCTCTCTTTCTCTCTGGACAGTCGTGGTGGCCATCTGTCATCTACACCGAAGGGTATTTTTACTTTTTTTGTGTGTGTGTGTGTCAGTGTGAAATATGGTAAACACTCTGTCACAATCTGTCATGGACTTGGGAACAATAGTTAGTGCCGCAGGGTTTTAGTAGTTTCCGTAACACAAAAGTGGTCTATGGAGCCTTCTGTTATGTACGGTAGTCTGTCTCATAATGCAGCACTTGTTTGTAATGGAAACTGTCGGTCTGGTGCCAGTAATAATAACACATCCTCACACAGCGACCTTCACACTCAAGCACAGCCATGTTGCACTCCACCCTCTCCAAGGGTGTAGTGGCTCTCGACGGGCTGAGGGTATCAGTCCTGATGAGGTGCGGGCTGCTTTTCAATTCACAGGGTCCCTACACAGCGATCTGCTCTCTGCACACTGAATGACTGTAAGAGCACTTTTCTCTTTACTGGACTAAATAGCCAACAATATCACACAACACATTCGACAATCGTACATATTAGTGGTTTTGTTGTGGGATGCTCATAAATATGATAAATCACTATACACTATAAGATTAATTCAATATTTTTTTTATCGTTAATCCCCTTTCTTTATTTAATAGTTTCAAAGAATTCCAAAAAAAGTATATTCCAAAAATATTACTTTACTCTTGTTTTCTGTGTTTGTGCAACTTTAATTATAATAGTTCATTTAGTCGGTATTTTATTTTAGTTTAACTCCAATTATGTATTTAACCTCCATGACTATTCTCGTATTATTAAATGTATTAAATTATTATTCAATTACACTTTGGGCTTTTTCTAAAATGACTTAAATCTTTTTTTAAATCTAGTAGCTATTCATACGACAACAACAGTTGTTATTATTATTATATCCCCATTTTCTCTCTCTTTTTTAATTAAATTACACTTAATACAAAAATTAAATTACAACAACAGTTGTAATTATTATTATTATTATTATATCCCTATTTTCTCTCTCTTTTTTAATAAAATTACATTTAATAAAAAATTAAATTACGACAACAGTTGTTATTATTATTAAATCCCTATTTTCTCTCTTTTTTATTTATTTATTTATTTATTTATTATTATTAAATTACATTTTGGACTTTTCCTAAAATTACCTATTTTTTTTTTTTTTAAATATAGTATTCATAAAACAACAACAGTTTTTATTATTATTATATCACTATTTTCTCATTTTACTTAAATTTGGCATCCTTTGTCAGAGGGATTGACTCATATAAAATAAAACAATATGCATATTTTACAAATTTAACAGTTAAAATATTTGAAAAATTGATTTTAAAGTTTTACTAAATTAAATATAAATTAAAAACATTAAAAAAAAAATGTACTGTTAAATGACTGCTGCCATGGCATTTGGATGGAGTATATACAAAAATCAGTCAGTTGTCAGGTTTTAGATGTGTTGTAGGTGTTTAGTTGTAAAAGTATAAAGGGAAAGTTGTTTTAGGCTGAGTCATCCTCCTGCAGTGGAACAACGTCATGACAACCTTGCGACAGAAGTTGTCTTCAGGGCCATTCAGGGTATTTATTCTCTTTCTCAAACTCATTATGGAAAAAATAAATAAATAAATCAGTGTTGAAACGGCTCCAAATCTTCTTTCCCTGATAAATACATGTAATCCTTCCTGCTCACTATCTCGTCTGTGTGTTCAGACGTCTCGAAAAGCCGCGCTGTCACGATTCTAATATTAGCAGCTTCTGTTGAGCGTGTTTTCTGTTTATTGGCCAACGGCCGATGTGTGATTAATGACAGAGTTAGAAAGCTATTAATTGTGTGTTATCATCACTGAAGTAGCATTTGTATCAGTCTCTCTCCTGTTCCCTGTCTGAGATTACTGATGATAGCGAGAGCAAGTGTGTGTCTGTATGTGTGTGTGGTGCAGGGTCACTTTATAGGGGGTATAATTAGATGTTATTGGAATCCAGATGTTGCCTGGCTTGGTCACACCTGGAGGGAGACATTTCAAGCACAAAGATGTGAGAGTTCACACCCGCGAACATCTGTGTCTGCAATCTCATGTGTGTGTATGTGCTCAGTGTGTCACAGTTGTGAAATAGCATCTGCTGTTGCTATCTTTAGAAAGCCTCCACGTTATGACGTTAGCTCCCTGATTTTTTTTTTTTTTTGTCTTTTACTGTCATTGTGATTGTGTGTGTGTATAGCACTTATTTAGTGCTTTTAGAGTGTAGTGTCACTTTTTTTTACTACTGCTGCTAGAATAGGTTTGATTTGTTGAGTGTGCAACAAAACCTGAAAATTGCATAAATGGGAACACCCGGAACACGTCAAACTTGCAAAAATCAGGATCTGCCTTAAAAATCTTTTTAAGTTCATGCATTTTACAACAACAATGAATGGATGGGTGGGTGGAACAATAGATAGAACAATAGATTGATGGAACGAATGAAAATGGACGATGGATTGAATGAATGAACGCATGAATGGATGGAGGATGGCTGGATGGAATGGATGGATAGATAGTCAGATAAATAGATAGACTGATAATTTAAAGAACCAACAAACAATAGAAAGAAGGAACAATAGATTGAATGGATGGGTGGATGATGATGGATGGATGGATGATGGATGGATGGATGGATGGATGGATGGGAGAATGGCTGGATGGATGGGATGGAGGATGGCTGGATGAAATGAATGGATGGATGGGATGGATGGATGATGGATAAATGGATGATGGATGGATGGATGGATGGATGGGATGGAGGATGGATGGATGGATGGATGGAGGATGGCTGGATGAAATGAATGGATGGATGGATGGATGGATGATGGATAAATGGATGATGGATGGATGGATGGATGGATGGATGGATGGAGGATGGATGGATGGATGAATGGTTTGATGGTTGGATGGATGAATGGATGGATTGATGGATTGATGGATTGGTGGATTGATGGAAGGATGGATACACAAAAGGTTATCATTCAGACATATTTGGGCTTCTTTCAACATATCACAATAAATCAGGCTGTTATAGTATTTTACAGTATTTTATTTTACATTTTTTTATATAGTACAGTTAGTTCCCCTGATGGTTTATTGCCAATCTATTTTTTTTGTAATTAAACCATCTTTGATAGATCTTTTCAAATCAACTCTGCAATAGCTGAAGTTTCCTCTGGGAAAAGGTGTTGATTTCCTTTTATATCCTTCATAAATGCTACACAGGGATTTCTTGCCGTCAGCGAACAGACTCGGGAAAGGGGAAATTAATTGTTTTCTGTAGATTCAAATCACTTTATATCATTCATAAAATGATTTGAATGTAAGAACATGAGTGAAAACAGATCTGACAGTGATTTTAATTCAATAATAGATGTCTGACCACCAGGGCTGGATAAAAACGCCAAAATCGTGAGCCAGATTTAAACCTCATCATTGCATTTGCACCAGGTTAGTTATGGGTTAAATCCAGAGTGTCAGTATTTCCTGCAGAAAGTGGGCTGTGACTGATCAGCCATCCACAATCTGCGCCTGCATCTGTTGCCCTGAGATAACAACGGAGACGGGGGGAGTGGAGAATCAAGGGTTGGAGAAATGATGTGGGGTCAAAGGTTGATTGCTGTCAATATATATCAATATCAGCAGTGTGTAGACCAGCATTTGTGTGTATTTGAGTGTGTTGGAAGCATGCGGCACTCGATTTGTTGTGGTGATGTGATGGGTGTCATAGACTGACACATTGATATGCTGTCATAGCCAATCAGAGCACAGAGTGAATGACAGCATTCAAATATGGGGACTGTCAAAAATGTGCAGATTTATTTTTTTTCTTATTAATGATTGTAAGACACATGTACACCATTTATTTGTGTACTTATAAGGCACTTTCAGACATCTGGCCCTCATTTAATTCCCACCTTTCCCCCATGACTATCCTGACTGTGTTTATACTGGAAGCAGTGTCTTGAGGCTGTCTACACTGGTAGTTTGTTGAAGTTTACACCACATCAGAATAAATTAGCAACAGCTGTAAGCTCAAGGCTACACTTCGACAATAGCTGTACAAAAATAACAATGCCAACAAACTTTACTTGCTTTATTTAATGACATACAGAAATTCATCAGTTGTGTATATATAAACAAGTGAATAGTGAAACATATACCTATTATTATTTACTACTATTATTAGAGTTATTTGGATCTTTCGAAGTGCTTTAGATAATGTTGATTGTCAACCTTGGTCAACATTAGTTGCACTTGGTCAACAGCAGTTTTGCAACATTGTTTTCCACTGGTGCTTCAGTGACTACTTTGCACAGAGAACCTGTCAATCACAGCCGTCAATCATGATGTCACAGCACCGTTTTTATAGCATCAAATAACTAACTAAAAACAAACTTATTTAAAAAAAAAAAAAAAACTTGAATTTACATCAACGTGATAGAAACTGCAGTAAATGACAGAAACTATTTTTGGAAAAAGGATATGTGATGTGTAATTTAATTGTTTAGTTGGTCTCACGTCCCGTTGAATGACATGGGGAGGCGGGGTTTATGACCTATACTAGTACCGGTCACTGGGGGGCGATCGAGACGTTTTGGCTTCACTTTTGAGGGCTTGTGCGGCACGGTTGATTGAAACTAAGAAGAAATGTTTCTTAAGGACCCTGATGTGACAGGTGACACTGAAGACTGGACTATGCTAATTTATAGTTATTGGTAATCTTTAATTAGAGAAGCAAATATTTGATTTCCCCTTTTTTCTTCTCTTTTTACAATAACTGAATTTTTTAGCTTTTGAGAATTTTTTTTATACATTTTTTTAAAAAATGTGTTTGCGAATTAAAAGGTTTCAGTTGTTGGTGAAAAGTAGAAACTGGCTGGAGAGCAATAGTGTCACACACAAGCTCTTCTGTTTATGGAAAGTATGGGAGAATATTCATAAAGTCAACTCACCTGAGGTTTCGACTGCTCCACCATGCATTCTTCAACACCTTCTTTCTACAAATCTCAAATGTTTCTTTTAACTAATTAACCCAAGGGACTAATACACACGCGTATCAACACATGCCCCTTTCCTAAGGGATGGTGTCGTGGAAGGGTCCTGGAACTCACGGGTCGATGAGTTCCCGAATGCGAGGCAGGTTTTAGTGTTTTAGGGACAGCTGTTGGCATGATGCTTTATGAGGCTCATTTGAGAAAGAATAAATGCTGGCATAAATAATGACTCTAACAGAGAAGCCAATATATAACGCAACTACCATTATTACAAATGCTCTAAACACTAATTAGCCATTGTGTCGAGGGAACTAATGCTAGACAGCCATTTTAGTGAATTTAGACTGGATGACATGACACTCTTCTGCAAGGCCTGCTGTACAAATACTTTTGTTTTTTGTTCTGTCTGTATTGCACTTAACACATAATTAAGTTTGTTTACAGCTGCTCAAAATGTGTCGCCAACTATCTGACTTGTCACACGGTTATCTATATTTAGTTTCGTCTTTCATTTAATCACATTAATGACATGATCCACATATTAAATGCACAAAATAATTGTGTGTCAAACCAATTGTGTGTGTTTGTATTGTGTGTATACAGACACTCCAGGTTTAAAAGGTTCAAAAGGTTAGATTTTTGACAGATACGTTTGTCATTTGTTTGGCCTTGTGGTCAGTTATGTGCTAAAAATGTATTGAATTTGAAGTTGCCTTATACTAAATGGAAAAAGATTGTTACTGTTGGCATTTTTACTTTAATATCTTATAGTTTCTTATTTTCCAGAGGTTTTTATGAAAAAGGATTTAACGTGTGGGAGGAAGATTATGATGTTTGTTTGCTCTCAGAAACGAAACTCTGTCTGTCACACGGCCCTAGGGGTGATAAAGACTTCTGCCACTCACGGAGACTGACAAAGAACTCTAACAGAGATGGAGAGAAAGGCATGGAGGAATATAAAATGAGAGAATAGGCTAGTAATTCACTGAGGACTACCTGGTCCGCTCATAAAACTGCCTCGTGGAATCAGCGTGCACATAATTTCAATCCCATCAAGACAGCAAGGTGTCCTGACGCGCCCATCCACTTTCGAATCCATCAGCAATCCCTGAATACATCTCGTTGACTTGGACAGGTGTGGGTTTTGTGGGAGGGCTGTCAGCAGCTGCCGCTAATTCGATTAAACCTTGTTTACACCTGAAATTAAGGTCCGTTTCAAGGGGACAACGTAAAATGCAGATGTAAATGGGGTCCAAACCAGTCAAAAATGTATGTGAACAATTTGCATTTGTACTGTAACTATTAATGCATCCTAATGCATTCTGGAGACTAGTGAATGACTTCTTACCTTTCAATCAAACATACTAAAACAACAGTTTGGTTCTATGCAGCTTTAAAGCAAAAGTTAAGGAAGATATCTTGAGAATGATGGTAACCATATAGTTAATGGACCCCAATGACTTCTATAGTAGGAAAAATAAATACTATGGAAGTCAATGGGGTACAAAAAACTGTTTGGTTATCAACATTCTCCAAAATATTTTATTTTGTCGACAGCAGAAAGAAATTCATGCAGGCTTGAAACAACTTGAGGGTGAGTAAATGATGAGAGAATTTTCATTTGGAAGTGAACTATTCCTTTAATAACTGTCCAATTAGAAGATGGGTCACACATAATGCACTTCACTAAACACGAACAATCCACATAAATAACTGAAACATCTGCTAAAAAAATACGGTATGTGATTGGATCAACCAAGATGGATCTTAGATGTTCACTAACACACTGCGTCCAAAATCGAATACTTCCCTACTATATAGTATGCATAAAACAGTACGCCAACAGAGTAGTACAGTATGTAGTATTCGAAAACCAGTCTCTGAAAAGTACCGAGATGACGTACTTCTGAAGTGCGCATTCAATGGACACTTTATATCCCATGAGGCCACAGGAGAGTATATATAAATGGTGGTGAAGTGACACAAGTGTCACATGACACATGGTGAATGTAGTACGAATACAATTATACAAGTACCCATATCCATACTTTATAGAACAAACTTTTTTTAACCGTCGAGAAATTTAAATAGTGCCTTCTCATATTCCGGACGCAAACAAAATATGCAATTCTTATCCCACAATTCCTTGCCTATTTCAAATCCTCCGCAGGCTTCACCTGAATCCATCCTATTTTTGCATCTAGATGAGTGCAAATGAAGCCGAATACTTCAAAACGTGCGTCAGCATAAACTCTGATGGAGAAAATCATCATATTTGTGACAAAAGCCGTCCTGTTTCTTTTCTTCCTGGCGATAGACGAGCACGGTCTGCTCTTTCTGACAACAAAGACGGATATAACTCATCCTGAGCCGCACTGAATAAAGTTTCCTTTTCTTGCCGTGCTGTCGCATCGTTCCAGATCTCTCAGTGGATCGAAACTAATCGCTTCCTGGAAACACTTGATAGCAGGACGTGTGTGAGGCAAAGCGAGGGATTGAGTTTAAGCAGAAGAGGATGAGAGTGGTCAGGTATCAGTTTCAATGCAACAAGCGCTCTATTATTTGACACATTCTGAGATTGAATCCTTTGTGTGTGTGTGTGTGTGCCTTAGCTTACATCGGACTGACCATTCTTCCTTTAATAATTTCCTCCCCACTTTCGTTCCATCATCTCAAATCCCGTTTCCCAGTTCCAATCTAATTTCGTCCTCTGTCCATTGTGAGCACACGCTCAGATATGTGGACTCACATGCTGTTTTGGTCCGTTTGAGCCGAGGCGGGAGCTCCCCAGGGCTGCCTGGGGTCTCTTTACAAGAATAGGAGTTCTGCCGAAGGACCCGGAGCTTTCTCTGAGGTATGTGTCTCGTACAGACTGAATTTAAAAGCATTCATTAGTGATCACAGCACTGCTGCTTCTGGGACCACAAGAAGTCTTAAGGCACGGTGTCAAGCGATGACTAAGGGACTGACTTGCTCCTCGTGGAGTTTTATTCTGCTGCACAACCAGTCATAAAGACATACAAAGACAACAGGAAGTCTAGGATGTTAAGGGACAATCCTGAAGGATGATCTGAAGAGATAGAGAATGAAAAGTAAGGAGGAGGGAGAGAGGGAAATGCTAATTTGAGTCATTTAGCACATACGGCTAACTAGACTTCCTGTTTTTGAAGGTTTAGGATGACGTGAAATGGAAAGATACCAGGGATTATATAATGGAAAATAAAGACCCGTTTTACCACTTGTTGTCCACTGACATCATGCTTTAGCTTCACGCTAGCTTTAAGCTGGTGATGAAGGGGTAGACTGGTGTGTGTATGTGTGTGTGTGTAAGAGATTGAGTATGATGATGGAAGCTGACACACTCCACACGTTATGTAGACAGTGAGAGATAAGGGCCAGGCAGAGCTTGGCTGTTGTCAATGCAATTACCCTCTCTGCCAAACACATGCTACACACACACACACACACACAAGATGCACCACTCTGGGGCTCTTGAAGCACAAATGACCCTGGTTTTACACCAGCAAGGATTGCTTTAGTGACCAATACATTTGTAGTTCTGTACATTTCTGTATCCGGAGCCGTGAATCAACCCGAGGAAAATTGTATTGCTCTTTCATAGCTAGGGAGGATCTGTTATTAGTTTCTCCCACAATTCCTAAGGAGAAATAAAACAGAAAGAAATCAATTGTTGAAATAAAGTAAAGGCCCGTTCACACCAAGAATGATAACTAGGATAACTATTTTATTGTCCACACCAACACACAATACCGTTCTGTTTATTTTGGGCATGTTATGCCACGCAGAACTCGATTTCACCAAGTGCAACATGTTCCTGGATCTACTTCTTTGTTGATCCTGAAACAACATTACAATCAACCCGTCTATGGACGAGTTTAGTTTATGTCCAGTTTAGACTCTCAACCATGGTTCTACATTAGTGTTATTCACATATCATTTCCTACTGATTTTAGGAATAACTTATGGGTTAGGTTTAGGTAGGGTTAAGAAAATGTTCGGACCAGAATGTTGCTGGAAGATGTCTAATTCTGCAAAATCAGGACGTGCGTTAAGTCATCTGTTGCTTTAAATGCTCGAGCTCAGCTCAGGTGGATTCTGATCAGTTCTCAATGTTTTTATCATTCGTCAAGTGGAACATAAAAAAAAACTGAACAAAAAATCATTCTGAAACTGATTCCAAATATATTGTTCATCTGTGCTGTCATTGTTATGGTTGTGTGGACTTCCCTAATCACATAGAATTGGAACATTTTTGTTTAGTTATTTTTCTTAAGACAAATGAAAAATGTTGGACAAGTTATACTTCTGAAAAATTAGCTAAGCAAAACTAAAGAGAACAAACTGTAGCTAGTCAAGTTACAAGCTACAAAAGTATATTAAAGTAAGTACATTGAATGTATAATATGAATATATGAAATATTAAGCTGTAATTGATCTAATGGCCTAAAAAAATCCCTTTTACAGGAACTGGTTGGTCAAAAATCATGTTTACCAGTCACATTTGAGATTCCCAGGGTCTTATTCTCAGAAGAACAATCTAAAAAGCAAGATATTTCAGCCAGTGTTTATTGAGTTTTCATAATCTCACTGCTATCTAAACAACTGAAACATTAAAGAAATTTGGCCGAAATACCACACTTTTTGGATTCTGCAAAAACCATGAGGGTTATGCACATTAGTAATATAAGGCCACATTACGGGAACCATCGGAAACTTTTATTGGACTCTGAATGGTCGCCTCAGTGTCCTACATAAAGCTCCATCTGGCTGTGCAACAGAAGTGTGGAGAAGAAATCTGTTGGGTGACACACTCCTACACACAATTCTAATTGATTTAAAGCATTGAGTTGTAAGTGTTCTGAATATAGAATAGATTAAACAATTTACAAGTGTTATAAATTGAATGCTGTGCATTTTGCCATAATGATTATTTTTGAGATATTGGACACTAGCAGAGAGAATGAAATCTAGGAAAATGTCCTACATTAGCAAAATTGTTGTTTTTTTATCATGCAAAAATATACTGTCTAGACAAACTAAACACACATCCACAAAACCAATAAAAGTGAGGACAAACGCAGGCATGCACAGGATGTTTTTTAGCATGTATGTAACAAAATGAAGAGCAAAGCATGTGCATTGGATGCAGAGGTAATGCTCCATCTGTGTTTTACCCAGAGTTCCGCAGTATCAGAGAATAGGAACTGTTGTTTGTCTCACAAGCCTCATAAAACTTGCAAACTGAGAAGCATTTTTTTGCAAGAGTGAGTTTCCTTGTGGTACCTTTTGGTTTCATATGTGTCCACTCATCGTATAAATAGTCATTCCAATGTTGCTTGAAGGCCTGATCATGTGATCTCAATATGGCCGCCACCATGAGAAGTAGCCTAACTCAACAACTTTTCCTAGGCCTCTGATATACTGGAGTCTTCTTCTCATGTGAGTGTACATTATTTGTCTTGTTTTCACTGTTTCTTAACCCTTTGAAGTCCGCACCAAGAAAAAAGAGATGGAAAAAAAAATCTTCTTATGTCGCTAGTAACCACACTCAATGTATATATTTTTTTTCAACACATCCCATAATGTTTAAAATATCGGCCTCTACCAAATCATTGAGATGTCACTTATAGGGTAATAAATGGTACCGGAATTCATACACATACTTTACCATACTTTTTCATTGCCCATCATAATTTATGACCAAAACCCTTTCTAGTCTTGACAAAACACATTGTCACAAAGGTCTGAGTCTCAAGGTTCCATATTTTGTGACAAAAGGGATATTTGGACAGAAATGTATTAATTTGCTACAGCAGAATGCATACAATTAAATTCAATGGATGTTAAGTCATTTTTGGTATTACGCCTAAACAAAATCTCCTGAGAACTTCAATTTTTGTGATATCAACTTCAAATTTGGAACACAACTTGGTTAGATATATGGCTTTGATTTTATAGAAAAAAAAATATTTTGTAAAATATATATTTTATATAAAAGGAAAATATTTAGTTTATTTCATACTTTTATTGTTTGAAGTGCCTTGAAGGTCTTTATTCCAAAGCATACTTGAATTACAACCAAGTTTTAATAGTCCATTGTAATTTACATTCTCAAAAAAACAAACAAATGAACTGTTTGGTTGAGCATGTTTTTAAAAAAATAATTATTAAAAATATACTTAAGTTTTTAAAGTTTTTTCATAGCACCAAGTAACATCATTTTGTAAAGTTAAGGCTCTTACAGTGTAATGTGTAAAAAAAAAAAAAAAAAAAAATGCTTAGCTTGCAAAATTTCACCAAAAACAGTTCACATGGCTGGGGTGATTTATTTGTTTCTGACATCCATGTTAGAAGAAGTGTTGTGACAAGTGCTGTTGATTGACACTATGACATCTAGTGGATTTTTCTTGACATAATAAACCTCAACCAGATGATAGAGATGGCTCAATCAGTTTGAGTTAAGTTAGGTACTCCTCTCAATAAAATATTGTGACTCAAAATGTGTTCAACCGTTTGCTTGAGAAGTCAGTTCAGTTGTACAGTTATTTTAAATGAAAAAAAAAATGCAACCTTATATTGCACAAATTATTATGACCACATTTTTTAGGTTTCTAATGCTTTTTATCTTACCCGTACGTCATGGTTTTTGAGAACATTTAGCACTCACATGTATAGCTAAAGAAGCTAACACGCACACACACACCTGTCTTTACGGTAGCCTGGTCTAATTCTCCACTCCCTGTGCCCGGGTGCCAGCTATGACATAGATGCAGGATTTCCTACCAGCACCAGGGACATGCCATATGCTACAGGACAGCAGCATATGTGAACCTCAGAGTTATTGGAACAGTCCCACACATGTTGCTTGCAAACCATACCTGTCAGTTCAGTCTGCATTGCTTCTGCTGAGCACTTCATTTCAACCGGATGCAAAATTTTGTTGAAGATGAAGTGTGTAATTTCTGAAAGTAAAATTATGCAAATGATATTTTAAAAAAGGGTGGAGTTTGTGGTGCATTTGGATGCAGTTTTGTGGCTATAATGTGGCTTGGTTTTTTGGCATTTTCGAACTGTAATCGTGTATTTATTTGATGACAATTTCGACTGTCTATTGAAAATGATCCTAAATTATAATGAAGAATGAATATGGCTACATTTGCTGTGCATTTTGCAGACCTCTGGTGCTTTGAGTGGTATTGTACAGGAGTGTGTGCGTGTTTGAGTGCTTTAGTGAGTATATAAACAGATGGTGTTGGTGACCGTAGAGGCCGGAAGTATCAACGGGTGGGCTGATCTGTTCCCTCGTGTCCCGCCTCTGCCCACCTCACCTTGGGCCAATTGTGTTTGTCTGCCCGGTCATGACAGGTGATGTCACCACAATACGATATCAAGCAGAGTGTGAGGTATCTTTTCGTCTGTCTATTCCTATTCATTTTTCTTTCTGTCTATTCCTTATTTGTTTTTTTCTTTTTCCTTCCCCACTGCGATCCATCAGTTGTACAAAAACACAAGATGATTCATTCTGGAAATTCATTGCACAGAAATGTTGTTGTTTTGGGAGAAATTAGCATAAACGGCAGTGACAAGTGCTTACACAGTTGAAGAAAAAGTCTGTTTATTGTCTGATGTTGTAATCTGAAATAAACTGTTTTAGATGTGTATTTTCTGTATCTGAGAATAGCCAAGAATATTTTCTATTTTTTTGCAAGAATGCATCACAAACAGATTAAACTTAAAAACATTGTTTTCATGATACATTTATACATTCCTTAACCAATTAAGAAATCCTGTATTATTGAACATTGAAATGTTCCTGAATGTTTAAAATTGCATCAAACATAAGTATGCGATCTGAAATCATCACAACAAATATGGTAATGTTAACATAAATGCTTTTGATGTAGCAAGGAAAGAACACATTATGCAACCTTGTGATCCTTTTAACATGATTTTCATCATGAGTGAACGTTTAGGGTGGAAATAGACAGAAAATGGATGGGAAAAGGTGTGGGGGGGGGGGGACAACATGAAGTTAAACTTCAAAGATGCTAGAGGAGAGGAGGAGGACACATGTCAAACATTGACAAAGAGAAGCTTTGGCACATTAGGGCACTCATAGCAGAATCTCTGGAGCCCAAAGCCTTAGTGTGCGCGTGTGTACGAGCTCTCTGTAGTTGATTGGCATGGCCGAGGTTATTTTGGGCGGCTCTAGGATGCAGCTGTCTTTAGCTGAGGAAAGTTGAAATGTTTTAGATGGAGATATAACTCTGTACTCTGCTATACACACACACACGCACACCCATCATGCAACGGTCAATAAATTGAATCATACCTCACGTCTATTCCTGTCTCACATCAAGGTGAAATTTATCAGATTAAAGGAAGGGGACACAAACAGAGCTTTATGTAGGACGGGCAACGCTGAATGACAATCAAATCCAGTTTGAGATGTGTGCGTGTGTGTGTGTGTGTTGTCGATAGCCAATGTAAGCGTTCAGGGTGGAGGGAGAGTCGTGCAGATGGCCATAAGGTTTGCTGGGAGTACTGATCCTCCTCTCTTATGCGGGCTGTAATTGCATGTTGTGCGCTGCATCTGTCCTATCGCTGATGAATGGAAGGAAGAGGAGATGCGGTTGGGAATATGAATGTCTTTTCTCTGGCTCACATACGCACTCAACCCACCCTCCTCTGTTTGCCGCACACACACTTACTTCGGAAGTCTAGACACTTCAAAAGAGCACAGCAAATGATAGTGGTGGGGGGGGGGGAGGTTTTCAGTGCTTTAAACCCAACAATAATATATTTGTAGATATATATTGAGATTCGTATGTCTCAAATTGGGAAATGACAAAATTCGTATATCGCAAAACTGTATTTCTCCCAATTCTAACTTCTCACAATGTGGCTTTAAGGGGATAGTTCACTTTGAAATTAATTTTTGATATGTTTTAGCTTACCTCAAGGGCATCCAAGATGTAGGTGTCTTTGTTTCCACAGTTTTTTAATTTTGATATTTTTAGGTCAAATCGTTCTTGTCTGTCATCAAAACGCACCTCCCGAACTTTGTTAATAAAACATAATTATTGAGAAAATGATCTACAATGGCCACAAAAAGTATTTTTAGGCACAGATTAAAATATCAATATCATTATCAAGATCACTTCCGGGGCTTTCCGGCGCTTGCGTATAATCAATCATATCATATAATTGAGGTATATGGGGTCCACCTCAAAGAGCATGAACAGAGAAGTCCAAATTAAACACGATTTAATGACTTAAGTACACATTGATGGCCTAAGACACGAAACGAGCGGATTGTGTGAGAAAAATAACAGTATTTATATCATTTTTACCTCTTGTAATCACAGTCACGTCCAAGTACTCTGAGGGCGAGGGTGCTTCTGTCTGCGCAAGCGCCGGAAAGCCCCGGAAGTGATCTTGATAATGATATTGATATTTTAATCTGTGCCTAAAAATACTTTTTGTGGCCATTGTAGATCATTTTCTCAATAATTATGTTTTATTAATAAAGTTCGGGAGGAGCACGTTCAAATAATTGATCCAATTATCACATCATTCCAACCAGCTGTCGACAATCAGTAATCAACATGTCTACAGTATTTCATCAGCTTTAGGGGGGTTGCTCAGGGTTCGGGCCAAATATCCGACCTCGGTGCCCTCTCCCCGAAAAGCACGCCAAAAATGCACACCATTTATTCTATCTAACTTATTTGTAAGTGTGAACTAGTGAAACTAGAGAGTGAAAGGTTATTTTTAGAAGTGAAAAAAAGCTTTCTGATGGCCTCAGGCTGTGAAATCCCTATTTGGTTTAATGGGAACCCTTAGTTAGAAAGAAATCACATGGATCGGTCTGAGTGGGTGAAATCTTCTGCCTATTCAAAGTTGTGATAGAAAACAGGTCTTAATGATTTGTTGTGTGTTTCCATCAAGCTAGCACAGGTCCAGACTATAATTTGCGTTTTGATTACTCTTGAAGAGAAGTATCACGATTTATTTGGTTTTTAATGTGCTTTCTCTCCCTCATTCCTCCCTTTCTTTGTTCCTACTTTCCCCCTCACTTTACTGTGTTTCAATGACTTTTAAGAAGGCGCATGCATTAAATTGGATGGAACGGTAATTACGGAGTTCTCCGACTTACATTTGCTCAAGCTGTTTTGACATAAGTTATGATGTGCCGCCAACACGTTTTAACACGAACAAAGCACCATTTACTCAATCTGTCAGTTGTTTGCAATTTTTCATAATGTGTTGTGATGAGAAATTAATTGTTAATCAGCTTCACAAAATGCAATGTACCTTAGCAGTGTCTTCTCCGCCTGAGAAACTGAAGGATGAGGGTCTGGAAGAGTCGCATGCTGAACTTCTCGTGTTTTGCATTGGCTGGCCAACCATTCGAGCCCATTTGAAGTACGATTCTAGGGTTTTCTTCGTCAACCTCCATCCTAATGCCAATTTGGGCAAACCTTGAGGTATGGGCCCTGTCCATGGGTTCCATGTTGAACATTGTGGAACACTGAACCCATGGATAAACCAATGTAGGGTCCATACATCCTCAATGGTTTTGTTGGGGGTCTGAGAGACCCTAACCCAGCTGACATTGCCAATGTAGGATATGGGCTTGATGTATGGGCCCTCTCAATGGGTTCCATGTTGAAAATTGTGGAACACTGAACCCATGGATAAACCAATGTAGGGTCCATACACCAATGTGGGGTCCATACATCCTCAATGGTTTTGTTGGGGGTCTGGGAGACCCTAACCCAGCTGACATTGCCAATGTAGGATATGGGCTTGATGTATGGGCCCTGTCCATGGGTTCCATGTTGAACATTGTGGAACACTGAACCAATGGATAAACCAATGTAGGGTCCATACACCAATGTAGGGTCCATACATCCTCAGTGGTTTTGTTGGGGGTCTGGGAGACCATAACCCAGCTGACATTGCCAATGTAGGATATGGGCTTGATGTATGGGCCCTGTCCATGGGTTCCATGTTGAACATTGTGGAACACTGAACCCATGGATACACCAATGTGGGGTCCATACATCCTCAATGGTTTTGTTGGGGGTCTGGGAGACCCTAACCCAGCTGACATTGCCAATGTAGGATATGGGCTTGATGTATGGGCCCTGTCCATGGGTTCCATATTGAACATTGTGGAACACTGAACCCATGGATAAACCAATGTAGGGTCCATACACCAATGTAGGGTCCATACATCCTCAGTGGTTTTGTTGGAGGTCTGAGAGACCATAACCCAGTTGACATTGCCAGTGTAGGATATGGGCTTGATGTATGGGCCCTGTCCATGGGTTCCATATTGAACATTGTGGAACACTGAACCCATGGATACACCAATGTGGGGTCCATACATCCTCAATGGTTTGTTGGGGTCTGGAGACCCTAACCCAGCTGACATTGCCATGTAGGATATGGGCTTGATGTATGGGCCCTGTCCATGGGTTCCATGTTGAATTGTGGAACACTGAACAATGGATAAACCAATGTAGGGTCCATACACCAATGTAGGGTCCATACATCCTCAGTGGTTTTGTTGGGGGTCTGGGAGACCCTAACCCAGCTGACATTGCCAATGTAGGATATGGGCTTGATGTATGGGCCCTCTCAATGGGTTCCATGTTGAACATTGTGGAACACTGAACCCATGGATAAACCAATGTAGGGTCCATACACCAATGTGGGGTCCATACATCCTCAGTGGTTTTGTTGGGGGTCTGGGAGACCCTAACCCAGCTGACATTGCCAGTGTAGGATATGGGCTTGATGTATGGGCCCTGTCAATTGGTTCCATGTTGAACATTGTGGAACACTGAACCCATGGATAAACCAATGCATCAAGCCCATATCTTACAATGGCAATGTCAGCTGGGTTAGGGTTTCTCAGGCCCCCAAAACCTTTAAGGATTCTTAAATTGTCTTAAAAGTTCATTCAGTTCAGCTTTGTTCCCTGTTGTTTTAAGAAAATAAGTGATTCATTCCCTACACCGTCAACACGAATGCCAAACCTGAGTCAGCCCTTACTCTTACCTCTTCATTTCCCACAAATCGTTCCCTGCCAAGTGCTGTGTTCTTTATGACCTCCTTCAACACGACTAATGTGGGTCCCATTAAATTATCATCCACCTTTTAATAAACCTCCCAACTTACCTTTAATGTGCTCTGATTCTCTATAGATGCTGTGTAAGGCCTTCAATGGTGCCGACTCACTCCATTCTCTTGAAACCTTGCTGCATGAATTATTCACAGTATTTCCTCCGTTTCTATGATGGGTCATCTCCATATGGGTTTTTTTTTTTCCAGCTCCAGTGTTTGCCACATTTCGACACCTTTAAATATGCGCAGACAAAATATTTATTCATTTTAGAGACCGAGCAGAAAAACGGAAAGATGTTATTATCCAGATCAGCGAAGGCTACGAACAGGCACTCGTGAAAGAGATGTTCAACTGGGCTTTTCTTTCTTTCTCTCTGGGTTTGACTTTAATGAATGCCTCAAGGACCTGTCTGAAAACTGTTTTGGCCCCTTTGCTTGCCCAGGACAAGCCTTCTAAATTGGGCTGTAGCTCATCAGTCCGACTCCTGGCTCCCAGGTAAAAGCACAGAGAAAAGGATAATAAAGCAACACAAGCTCCATTGAGAGTGTCTATAACTCACTTTTATCATTCCGAGGGATAACAACATTTAATAAACACTGATTTCGAAGTCACTCTTTAACCTGGCAGCTGAAATCGTTCTTTTGCATAATAAAACAATGGCGCAAAGAGTAAAAACCGAGCTTCACTTCTGTCTCTGAAGACTCTTTGACTCGGGCTCCCATTCAGTTCACGGATCAGATCCTAATCCTGTTAGGCAAGTCCCCAAACACAGCGGATTTGATATTGCAGCTGAACTCAGTTCAGTTGTACAGGAAGATGTCAGTCTTCATATCTTCCTGAAGACAAACAAAAATCATGTTCTGCTTTTGTAGAACGTTTTCAACGGCAAATCTGTTTATTCGGAAATTGATGAAGCGGCTTATTAGCGAGAAAACACGCCAACCATGTCTGACAGATACTGATATTATGAATATTTCATACTGATTCTGCATTAAAATTTACCAGCACTGTTTTTATCATGCAGGGAGCCTCTGAAATGAGCATCATGAGCTGTTTGTCTACATCTCAAACCTTGTGGCTTCAGCAGAAAGCCCTCGGTCCAGTCTAGACGGGGTGATGAACGACCGGTGGCGTGCTCACTCTGAGCGGCATTGTCAAGTATGAAAAATGAAATTATTACAGTTGCACTGTTACCATGGATCCTGTCAAAGGGGTTGAAAAACACCACCGGCGTTCATGATATTGTGTCACTCACAGCTTGGCTTGTATATGCGTGAAGCTTGATGGAAAAACCAGACAGAATCTAGAGTTTTCTCTCTCTCTTTCTGGATTAAGATTTATGGATGTTATTTTGCGTAATTTTATGCGTGTTCAAAACGGTTATGCAGGATTGCATTCGCCCTGATGCTGAATGACTGATTCATGGGAGTTTT
>NW_024121144.1:3386734-3406734 GCF_016745375.1 Pimephales promelas
AATACATTTTGTAGTTCTGTACATTTCTGTATCCGGAGCCGTGAATCAACCCGAGGAAAATTGTATTGCTCTTTCATAGCTAGGGAGGATCTGTTATTAGTTTCTCCCACAATTCCTAAGGAGAAATAAAACAGAAAGAAATCAATTGTTGAAATAAAGTAAAGGCCCGTTCACACCAAGAATGATAACTAGGATAACTATTTTATTGTCCACACCAACACACAATACCGTTCTGTTTATTTTGGGCATGTTATGCCACGCAGAACTCGATTTCACCAAGTGCAACATGTTCCTGGATCTACTTCTTTGTTGATCCTGAAACAACATTACAATCAACCCGTCTATGGACGAGTTTAGTTTATGTCCAGTTTAGACTCTCAACCATGGTTCTACATTAGTGTTATTCACATATCATTTCCTAGTGATTTTAGGAATAACTTATGGGTTAGGTTTAGGTAGGGGGTTAACCAGAATGTTGCTGGAAGATGTCTAATTCTGCAAAATCAGGACGTGCGTTAAGTCATCTGTTGCTTTAAATGCTCGAGCTCAGCTCAGGTGGATTCTGATCAGTTCTCAATGTTTTTATCATTCGTCAAGTGGAACATAAAAAAAAACTGAACAAAAAATCATTCTGAAACTGATTCCAAATATATTGTTCATCTGTGCTGTCATTGTTATGGTTGTGTGGACTTCCTTAATCACATACAATTGGAACATTTTTGTTAAGTTATTTTTCTTAAGACAAATGAACAATGTTGGACAAGTTATACTTCTGAAAAATTAGCTAAGCAAAACTAAAGAGAACAAACTGTAGCTAGTCAAGTTACAAGCTACAAAAGTATATTAAAGTAAGTACATTGAATGTATAATATGAATATATGAAATATTAAGCTGTAATTGATCTAATGGCCTAAAAAAATCCCTTTTACAGGAACTGGTTGGTCAAAAATCATGTTTACCAGTCACATTTGAGATTCCCAGGGTCTTATTCTCAGAAGAACAATCTAAAAAGCAAGAGATTTCAGCCAGTGTTTATTGAGTTTTCATAATCTCACTGCTATCTAAACAACTGAAACATTAAAGAAATTTGGCCGAAATACCACACTTTTTGGATTCTGCAAAAACCATGAGGGTTATGCACATTAGTAATATAAGGCCGCATTACGGGAGCCATCGGAAACTTTTATTGGACTCTGAATGGTCGCCTCAGTGTCCTACATAAAGCTCCATCTGGCTGTGCAACAGAAGTGTGGAGAAGAAATCTGTTGGGTGACACACTCCTACACACAATTCTAATTGATTTAAAGCATTGAGTTGTAAGTGTTCTGAATATAGAATAGATTAAACAATTTACAAGTGTTATAAATTGAATGCTGCGCATTTTGCAATAATGATTATTTTTGAGATATTGGACACTAGCAGAGAGAATGAAATCTAGGAAAATGTCCTACATTAGCAAAATTTTTATTTTTTTTTTTATCATGCAAAAATATACTGTCTAGACAAACTAAACACACATCCACAAAACCAATAAAAGTGAGGACAAACGCAAGCATGCACAGGGTGTTTTTTAGCATTTATGTAACAAAATGAACAGCAAAGCATGCTCCATCTGTGTTTTACCCAGAGTTCCGCAGTATCAGAGAATAGGAAATGTTGTTTGTCTCACAAGCCTCATAAAACTTGCAAACTGAGAAGCATTTTTTTGCAAGAGTGAGTTTCCTTGTGGTACCTTTTGGTTTCATATGTGTCCACTCATCGTATAAATAGTCATTCCAATGTTGCTTGAAGGGCTGATCATGTGATCTCAATATGGCCGCCACCATGAGAAGTAGCCAAACTCAACAACTTTTCCTAGGCCTCTGATATACTGGAGTCTTCTTCTCATGTAAGTGTACATTATTCATCTTGTTTTCACTGTTTCTTAACCCTTTGAAGTCCGCACCAAGAAAAAAGAGATGGAAAAAAAATCTTCTCATGTCGCTAGTAACCACACTCAATGGATTTTTTTTCAACACATCCCATAATGTTTAAAATATCGGCCTCTACCAAATCATTGAGATGTCACTTATAGGGTAATAAATGGTACCGGAATTCATACACATACTTTGCCATACTTTTTCATTGCCCATCATAATTTATGACCAAAACCCTTTCTAGTCTTGACAAAACACATTGTCACAAAGGTCTGAGTCTCAAGGTTCCATATTTTGTGACAAAAGTGATATTTGGACAGCAATGTATTGATTTGCTACAGCAGAATGCATACAATTAAATTCAATGGATGTTAAGTCATTTTTGGTATTACGCCTAAACAAAATCTCACGAGAACTTCAATTTTTGTGATATCAACTTCAAATTTGGAACACAACTTGGTTAGATATATGGCTTTGATTTTATAGAAAAAAAATATTTTGTAAAATATGTATTTTATATAAAAGGAAAATATTTAGTTTATTTCATACTTTTATTGTTTGAAGTGCCTTGAAGGTCTTTATTCCAAAGCATACTTGAATTACAACCAAGTTTTAATAGTCCATTGTAATTTACATTCTCAAAAAAACAAACAAATGAACTGTTTGGTTGAGCATGTTTTTAAAAAAAATAATTATTAAAAATATACTTAAGTTTTTAAAGTTTTTTCATAGCACAAGTAACATATTTTGTAAAGTTAAGGCTCTTACAGTGTACACTCATGCTTTTGTAAATTTTGGGTCAAATATGGCAAACCGAAATGCTTGGGTTAAAATGTATGTAAAATTTACCCAACGGCTGTAGTCCATATTGACCAAAGTGGGTTAAACAAAAAAAAAAAAAAAAAATGCTTAGCTTGCAAAATTTCACCAAAAACAGTTCACATGGCTGGGGTGATTTATTTGTTTCTGACATCCATGTTAGAAGAAGTGTTGTGACAAGTGCTATTGATTGACACTGTGACATCTAGTGGATTTTTTTTTTGGCGTAAGAAACCTCAACCAGATGATAGAGATGGCTCAATCAGTTTGAGTTAAGTTAGGTACTCCTCTCAATAAAATATTGTGACTCAAAATGTGTACAACCGTTTGCTTGAGAAGTCAGTTCAGTTGTACAGTTATTTTAAATGAAAAAAAAAATGCAACCTTATATTACACAAATTATTATGACCACATTTTTTAGGTTTCTAATGCTTTTTATCTTACCCGTACGTCATGGTTTTTGAGAACATTTAGCACTCACATGTATAGCTAAAGAAGCTAACACGCACACACACACCTGTCTTTACGGTAGCCTGGTCTAATTCTCCACTCCCTGTGCCCGGGTGCCAGCTATGACATAGATGCAGGATTTCCTACCAGCACCAGGGACATGCCATATGCTACAGGACAGCAGCATATGTGAACCTCAGAGTTATTGGAACAGTCCCACACATGTTGCTTGCAAACCATACCTGTCAGTTCAGTCTGCATTGCTTCTGCTGAGCACTTCATTTCAACCGGATGCAAAATTTTGTTGAAGATGAAGTGTGTAATTTCTGAAAGTAAAATTATGCAAATGATATTTTAAAAAAGGGTGGAGTTTGTGGTGCATTTGGATGCAGTTTTCATTGTGGCTATAATGTGGCTTGGTTTTTTGGCATTTTCGAACTGTAATCGTGTATTTATTTGATGACAATTTCGACTGTCTATTGAAAATGATCCTAAATTATAATGAAGAATGAATATGGCTACATTTGCTGTGCGTTTTGCAGACCTCTGGTGCTTTGAGTGGTATTGTACAGGAGTGTGTGCGTGTTTGAGTGCTTTAGTGAGTATATAAACAGATGGTGTTGGTGACCGTAGAGGCCGGAAGTATCAACGGGTGGGCTGATCTGTTCCCTCGTGTCCCGCCTCTGCCCACCTCACCTTGGGCCAATTGTGTTTGTCTGCCCGGTCATGACAGGTGATGTCACCACAATACGATATCAAGCAGAGTGTGAGGTATCTTTTCCTCTGTCTATTCCTATTCATTTTTCTTTCTGTCTATTCCTTATTTGTTTTTTTTCTTTTTCCTTCCCCACTGCGATCCATCAGTTGTACAAAAACGCAAGATGATTCATTCTGGAAATTCATTGCACAGAAATGTTGTTGTTTTGGGAGAAATTAGCATAAACGGCAGTGACAAGTGCTTACACAGTTGAAGGAAAAGTCTGTTTTGTTGTCTGATGTTGTAATCTGAAATAAACTGTTTTAGATGTGTATTTTCTGTATCTGAGAATAGCCAAGAATATTTTCTATTTTTTTGCAAGAATGCATCACAAACAGATTAAACTTAAAAACATTGTTTTCATGATACATTTATACATTCCTTAACCAATTAAGAAATCCTGTATTATTGAACATTGAAATGTTCCTGAATGTTTAAAATTGCATCAAACATAAGTATGCGATCTGAAATCATCAGAACAAATATGGTAATGTTAACATAAATGCTTTTGATGTAGCAAGGAAAGAACACATTATGCAACCTTGTGATCCTTTTAACATGATTTTCATCATGAGTGAACGTTTAGGGTGGAAATAGACAGAAAATGGATGGGAAAAGGTGTGGGGGGGGGGGGGGACAACATGAAGTTAAACTTCAAAGATGCTAGAGGAGAGGAGGAGGACACATGTCAAACATTGACAAAGAGAAGCTTTGGCACATTAGGGCACTCATAGCAGAATCTCTGGAGCCCAAAGCCTTAGTGTGCGCGTGTGTACGAGCTCTCTGTAGTTGATTGGCATGGCCGAGGTTATTTTGGGCGGCTCTAGGATGCAGCTGTCTTTAGCTGAGGAAAGTTGAAAGGTTTTAGATGGAGATATAACTCTGTACTCTGCTATACACACACACACACACACACCCATCATGCAACGGTCAATAAATTGAATCATACCTCACGTCTATTCCTGTCTCACATCAAGGTGAAATTTATCAGATTAAAGGAAGGGGACACAAACAGAGCTTTATGTAGGACGGGCAACGCTGAATGACAATCAAATCCAGTTTGAGATGTGTGCGTGTGTGTGTGTGTGTGTGTTGTCGATAGCCAATGTAAGCGTTCAGGGTGGAGGGAGAGTCGTGCAGATGGCCATAAGGTTTGCTGGGAGTACTGATCCTCCTCTCTTATGCGGGCTGTAATTGCATGTTGTGCGCTGCATCTGTCCTATCGCTGATGAATGGAAGGAAGAGGAGATGCGGTTGGGAATATGAATGTCTTTTCTCTGGCTCACATACGCACTCAACCCACCCTCCTCTGTTTGCCACACACACACTTACTTCGGAAGTCTAGACACTTCAAAAGAGCACAGCAAATGATAGTGGGGGGGAGGTTTTCAGTGCTTTAAACCCAACAATAATATATTTGTAGATATATATTGAGATTCGTATGTCTCAAATTGGGAAATGACAAAATTCGTATATCGCAAAACTGTATTTCTCCCAATTCTAACTTCTCACAATGTGGCTTTAAGGGGATAGTTCACTTTGAAATTAATTTTTGATATGTTTTAGCTTACCTCAAGGGCATCCAAGATGTAGGTGTCTTTGTTTCCACAGTTTTTTAATTTTGATATTTTTAGGTCAAATCGTTCTTGTCTGTCAATCATATAATTGAGGTATATGGGGTCCACCTCAAAGAGCATGCACAGAGAAGTCCAAATTAAACACGATTTAATGACTTAAGTACACATTGATGGCCTAAGACACGAAACGAGCGGTTTGTGTGAGGAAAAATAACAGTATTTATATCATTTTTACCTCTTGTAATCACAGTCACGTCCAAGTACTCTGAGGGCGAGGGTGCTTCTGTCTGCGCAAGCGCCGGAAAGCCCCGGAAGTGATCTTGATAATGATATTGATATTTTAATCTGTGCCTAAAAATACTTTTGTGGCCATTGTAGATCATTTTCTCAATAATTATGTTTTATCAACAAAGTTCGGGAGGAGCACGTTCAAATAATTGATCCAATTATCACATCATTCCAACCAGCTGTCGACAATCAGTAATCAACATGTCTATTTAATCAGCTTGAGGGGGTTGCTCAGGGTTCGACCTCGGTGCCCTCTCCCCGAACAGCACGCCAAAAATGCACACCATTTATTCGAACTTATTTGTAAGTGTGAACTAGTGAAACTAGAGAGTAAAAGGTTATTTTTGGAAGTGAAAAAAGCTTTCTGATGGCCTCAGGCTGTGAAATCCCTATTTGGTTTAATGGGAACCCTTAGTTAGAAAGAAATCACATGGATCGGTCTGAGTGGGTGAAATCTTCTGTCTATTCAAAGTTGTGATAGAAAACAGGTCTTAATGATTTGTTGTGTGTTTCCATCAAGCTAGCACAGGTCCAGACTATAATTTGCGTTTTGATTACTCTTGAAGAGAAGTATCACGATTTATTTGGTTTTTAATGTGCTTTCTCTCCCTCATTCCTCCCTTTCTTTGTTCCTACTTTCCCCCTCACTTTACTGTGTTTCAATGACTTTTAAGAAGGCGCATGCATTAAATTGGATGGAACGGTAATTACGGAGTTCTCCGACTTACATTTGCTCAAGCTGTTTTGACATAAGTTATGATGAGCCGCCAACACGTTTTAACACGAACAAAGCACCATTTACTCAATCTGTCAGTTGTTTGCAATTTTTCATAATGTGTTGTGATGAGAAATTAATTGTTAATCAGCTTCACAAAATGCAATGTACCTTAGCAGTGTCTTCTCCGCCTGAGAAACTGAAGGATGAGGGTCTGGAAGAGTCGCATGCTGAACTTCTCGTGTTTTGCATTGGCTGGCCAACCATTCGAGCCCATTTGAAGTACGATTCTAGGGTTTTCTTCATCAACCTCCATCCTAATGCCAATTTGGGCAAACCTTGAGGTATGGGCCCTGTCCATGGGTTCCATGTTGAACATTGTGGAACACTGAACCCATGGATAAACCAATGTAGGGTCCATACATCCTCAATGGTTTTGTTGGGGGTCTGAGAGACCCTAACCCAGCTGACATTGCCAATGTAGGATATGGGCTTGAGGTATGGGCCCTCTCAATGGGTTCCATGTTGAAAATTGTGGAACACTGAACCCATGGATAAACCAATGTAGGGTCCATACACCAATGTGGGGTCCATACATCTTCAATGGTTTTGTTGGGGGTCTGGGAGACCCTAACCCAGCTGACATTGCCAATGTAGGATATGGGCTTGATGTATGGGCCCTGTCCATGGGTTCCATGTTGAACATTGTGGAACACTGAACCCATGGATACACCAATGTGGGGTCCATACTTCCTTAATGGTTTTGTTGGGGGTCTAGGAGACCCTAACCCAGCTGACATTGCCAATGTAGGATATGGGCTTGATGTATGGGCCCTCTCAATGGGTTCCATGTTGAAAATTGTGGAACACTGAACCCATGGATAAACCAATGTAGGGTCCATACACCAATGTGGGGTCCATACATCCTCAATGGTTTTGTTGGGGGTCTGGGAGACCCTAACCCAGCTGACATTGCCAATGTAGGATATGGGCTTGATGTATGGGCCCTGTCCATGGGTTCCATGTTGAACATTGTGGAACACTGAACCAATGGATAAACCAATGTAGGGTCCATACACCAATGTAGGGTCCATACATCCTCAGTGGTTTTGTTGGGGGTCTGGGAGACCATAACCCAGCTGACATTGCCAATGTAGGATATGGGCTTGATGTATGGGCCCTGTCCATGGGTTCCATGTTGAACATTGTGGAACACTGAACCCATGGATACACCAATGTGGGGTCCATACATCCTCAATGGTTTTGTTGGGGGTCTGGGAGACCCTAACCCAGCTGACATTGCCAATGTAGGATATGGGCTTGATGTATGGGCCCTGTCCATGGGTTCCATGTTGAACATTGTGGAACACTGAACCAATGGATAAACCAATGTAGGGTCCATACACCAATGTAGGGTCCATACATCCTCAGTGGTTTTGTTGGGGGTCTGGGAGACCCTAACCCAGCTGACATTGCCAATGTAGGATATGGGCTTGATGTATGGGCCCTCTCAATGGGTTCCATGTTGAACATTGTGGAACACTGAACCCATGGATAAACCAATGTAGGGTCCATACACCAATGTGGGGTCCATACATCCTCAGTGGTTTTGTTGGAGGTCTGAGAGACCATAACCCAGTTGACATTGCCAGTGTAGGATATGGGCTTGATGTATGGGCCCTGTCAATTGGTTCCATGTTGAACATTGTGGAACACTGAACCCATGGATAAACCAATGCATCAAGCCCATATCTTACAATGGCAATGTCAGCTGGGTTAGGGTTTCTCAGACCCCCAAAACCTTTAAGGATTCTTAAATTGTCTTAAAAGTTCATTCAGTTCAGCTTTGTTCCCTGTTGTTTTAAGAAAATAAGTGATTCATTCCCTACACCGTCAACACGAATGCCAAACCTGAGTCAGCCCTTACTCTTACCTCTTCATTTCCCACAAATCGTTCCCTGCCAAGTGCTGTGTTCTTTATGACCTCCTTCAACACGACTAATGTGGGTCCCATTAAATTATCATCCACCTTTTAATAAACCTCCCAATGAACTTTCATGTGCTCTGATTCTCTATAGATGCTGCGTAAGGCCTTCAAATCGGTGCCGACTCCATTCTCTTGAAACCTTGCTGCATGAATTATTCACAGTATTTCCTCCGTTTCTATGATGGGTCATCTCCATATGGGTTTTTTTTTTTTCCAGCTCCAGTGTTTGCCACATTTCGACACCTTTAAATATGCGCAGACAAAATATTTATTCATTTTAGAGACCGAGCAGAAAAACGGAAAGATGTTATTATCCAGATCAGCGAAGGCTACGAACAGGCACTCGTAAGAGAGATGTTCAACTGGGCTTTTCTTTCTTTCTCTCTGGGTTTGACTTTAATGAATGCCTCAAGGACCTGTCTGAAGACTGTTTTGGCCCCTTTGCTTGCCCAGGACAAGCCTTCTAAATTGGGCTGTAGCTCATCAGTCCGACTCCTGGCTCCCAGGTAAAAGCACAGAGAAAAGGATAATAAAGCAACACAAGCTCCATTGAGAGTGTCTATAACTCACTTTTATCATTCCGAGGGATAACAACATTTAATAAACACTGATTTCGAAGTCACTCTTTAACCTGGCAGCTGAAATCGTTCTTTTGCATAATAAAACAATGGCGCAAAGAGTAAAAACCGAGCTTCACTTCTGTCTCTGAAGACTCTTTGACTCGGGCTCCCATTCAGTTCACGGATCAGATCCTAATCCTGTTAGGCAAGTCCCCAAACACAGCGGATTTGATATTGCAGCTGAACTCAGTTCAGTTGTACAGGGAGACGTCAGTCTTCATATCTTCCTGAAGACAAACAAAAATCATGTTTTGCTTTTGTAGAACGTTTTCAACGGCAAATCTGTTTATTCGGAAATTGATGAAGCGGCTTATTAGCGAGAAAACACGAACCACCATGTCTGACAGATACTGATATTATGAATATTTCATACTGATTCTGCATTAAAATTTACCAGCACTGTTTTAATCATGCAGGGAGCCTCTGAAATGAGCATCATGAGCTGTTTGTCTACATCTCAAACCTTGTGGCTTCAGCAGAAAGCCCTCGGTCCAGTCTAGACGGGGTGATGAACGACCGGTGTGGCGTGCTCACTCTGAGCGGCATTGTCAAGTATGAAAAATGAAATTATTACAGTTGCACTGTTACCATGGATCCTGTCAAAGGGGTTGAAAAACACCACCGGCGTTCATGATATTGTGTCACTCACAGCTTGGCTTGTATATGCGTGAAACTTGATGGAAAAACCAGACAGAATCTAGAGTTTTCTCTCTCTCCTTCTGGATTAAGATTTATGGATGTTATTTTGCGTAATTTTATGCTTGTTCAAAACGGTTTTGAAGGATTGCATTCGCCCTGATGCTGAATGACCGATTCATGGGAGTTTTAGTACATATTTAATCTAGTTTTACAAGTGAGAGTTGTATTATACTCCTCTACATTTTATATGTATGATTAATGGTCAAGGCAATGAAGCAGGTGTTATTTTGTTCAACACTGTCTGGAGTACTGCAGAGATAATGAGTGCTTCAGATCGCTCACCTTCACCACACAAAGGCGCACATAATACACCAATGAAAGAAAGATATAGTCCGCTTTCTCATTCTTTTAAGTATGAAAATAGGAGGCTTTTGTTACAATCGCAATCACAGATACCATCTATTCGCCATTACAGTTGTCTTTTCTAATACTTGGATTTAAACTTATGTTATAATGATACTTGTTTACTAGGCTTTTTCTTCATTTTACGCTCTAATTCATACCAAACAAAGTAATTTCAAGCATTTAAGTGGATAGCTTAAACTTTAGAGGTACACTTCAGTTCACTAAAACTTGTAATTTACAAGTAGGACTTTGTAGGACTTTGGTGAATGTGATTTCAACATGTGGAACTGGAACAATATTCTAATCAACCAATCATATTTGAGGGACAAGTTTACAGATGATGTCATATTTAGGCTTACAACCAGGGTTAGGTGCTTCTACACCCGTGTTATTCACCTCTCATTTCCCTCTGACTTTAAGGATAAATTTTCATTTTATTCCTGGATCAACAAAATATGCTTTACTTGGCAAAATCACGGTGACAGAAGGAGTTTTTTGGAGAATGTTCTTGTCCATATAATGAAAGTTAATGGGGTCTAGAATGACATGAGGGAGAGTAAATGATGACAGCATCTTCATTAATGATTCATATGAAGAAACATATATTTAGTCAGGTGTGTCTTGCCCACAGACCCAAATCAAGACCTTTCAATCATTCATTTTGATTCAATACAACATTCCTGAAGGCATAACATGAGCAGTGAAATAATGTTTGGCCTGAGAGAGAAGTTGAACATAATAAATGTTGAAAAGCTCCACATCGACGTGCAGAATATCAAATACACTGACATTATCAGGCAGTCATTTAAAGTCATATCCAACTCCCGTGCATGCTGAAACAGCCCTTCTGATGTCCTCGTAGTCCAGTCTCCAATGATAAGGATCATTTCTAATAAGCATGTCTCTGTGGTTTGACCTACCGCGTAAAGAGTTTGAATAAAGATGTTCTTTTTCTGTACAGATTTATAAATATATCTTCAGCAGTGGCCTGACACTTATGCCGGCCGCACATCTAACCCGAGCTCAAAGGTCCGTCGCTGATTCAGAGTGCTATCCCAGTGGTAAAGTTAGATGTTCTATAGATTTCAACCGAGGCGTGAGTTTTGTCACGCTAGCGCGATGAACTGCAGGGGTGAAGATTCTCCAGGGTGGCGTGCAAACGCATGCATCAACACTGTCAGTTTTGGCTCACGGGACTGAAATAGATGTGACTGGTAACCATGGTTACATCAGCGCCTGTCATATTTTGGCGCCATTTCTCTAACAACCCGAGGCAGGGAGATGCTATGAACAAAAGTCACTTAATTGACTACGATGGGGCAGAACACTACTATTCTGGTTCATTCAGTTTAAAACATAGTACGTGGTCATGGTACAGAATGCTCCAATGAGAGAATCCTGTTAGCTTTGGAAATTAATTAAGTTTGCCATGGTGTGGTTTTGTGCAAAGGCGAGTGTGGGTTGCCCGTGAAATTCATAAAGTAGATTTGCTTTTCTTGAAGGAAATAAATGTGTTCGCAAGGAAGAAAGAGAAAAGTTCTGTTTAATTAAAATACTGAATCAAAGGCATTTTGATGATCTGAAGGTCAATGTTATTTTTTTCTGTTCATTCTGTTCATGGGATTCACGTATCAGGTTTTTAAACACTGTTTGTGGACAGGATTTAAATGTGGCGTACACTCTTAGAAGAAAAGGTTCTATATAGGTTCTTTCAGCAATTTGGAACCCCTAAGAGGTTAAGGGTTCAATAATAAGAACACTTTAGGGTTCTTTGTAACCAGGAAAAAGGTTCTTTATGGAATCTTTTGGGTCTGTTCATTATCATTTGTTTTGTCCTTTCCGGATTAAATATTTCATATTATTGACAAACATCAAGACCCTAAAATGTATTTATGAATGCATGTGAATGATCACAAAATTCAACATATGGGGGTTAGAAAATGTATATATTTATATCATTTTAATATGTAGATAATCGATATCACACGAAGAGTGCCATTTCAGTTTTTCTCCTCCAAAAATCAGCATGATTAATATTAAGTTACTACAACAGTTTAATAAACAATAATTTAATTACAACTACAAAATGTTGCAGATTAATGTAATATATGAATGAATAATAGCCTATAAAGAACCTTGTCAACCTTCTTGTCATTACAGAACCTTTTTAGCATAAAAGGTTCTTTGGAGTTGAGTAAAGAACCCTATGCTCCATATATAGAACCCCAATGAACCCTTTTTCTAAGAGTGTAAAGTAATTTTCACTTGTTTGTGACCAAATGTTAGTGATAATCTGTAATTTGTGTGTGTGTGTGTGTGTATATATATATATATATATATATATATATATATATATATTATTATTATTATTATTATTATTTTTTTATTTTTATTTTTTTTTACTTTTGATCACCAAGTATAAAGGTTGAGAAATGTGGGACAGTTTAAGGAAAATAAATGAATATTCAAAGAAATAAAAAAACAGGCACAAATTAATTGGCAAATATTACAATTATTCTGATTGGGGAGATTTTCTTCTTTATTTATTTTACATTGAAAATGCCTACTTTAATTTTACGTTTTAGAAGGCTATAACTTGGTGAACAGAATGTGCATTATGTTGTTTGTGCTGAATTGCACAAAAAGTGTGTAGAGAATATTTAAGTGTTGTCGACGCAGATCTGCATTTATAAAGGGGAAAGAGAGAAAGGATAAAACCCTAAAGATAATCGGAAATTGGCTACAAGCACTCCAATCGCGTTAGCAATAATCAATAAGGCGGCAGTGCAACTGGTCGCTGTCCACGGTGCTGAAGGAAACCCAGTCGCTGTCCATGGTTCTGAACGAAGCCCATTCCCAGCAAGCCTTTGAGATCAAAAACCTCTCCGTTTCTCTCGCATCATTTAATCTGTGATGCGTCTACGTGACTAATTTGGAAGGCAATGGAGAGGAGGGGAGGCCCTGTGCCAGGAAATTCATCACGGGGGCGCGCAGACAAACACGCATGGCTCTGAGCTGCCGCAGCTGTTTTGGTTTACTATCTAAAATCAGTTTTTGGCAAAGTCGATTTTGTCAGAAGCTGCGCTGAATGAGATATTATTACCTCAGAAATCACAGCCCTGAAGGATACATATTTAAAATGTTTGTCTAAATCTATTGTGTTTCTTATTTCACTGTAAGATAACTGAAAAACTTTTCTCCAGTGTGAATTAATATTTCCCAAATATATTTTCTTATATTTGATTGAATTTGTTTTGGTAATGCCCCAGTCGACGCAGTTCCACACAAAATCTCACGGCTACAATATAATAAACTTGCCACAGCATTTTCTCCCTTTATCGTCTCAAGCATCCTTATTTGTCGCTGACTGTATTGAGAGCTGAAACGTAGATCATTTTGAGATTGTGTTTGTCACAGCAAGAGACCTTCGCATAACTCGAATCAATTCGCTCTCACAGGTCTCTCACCTCTGAAAACTGTCTCCATCTAGCGGCTTCCCCCTCTGCACATCTAGCAGCGCTGGATGTGTGAATCAATAACCTGAGACGTGAAAAAAAAAAAAAATATCCGCAGCGCTTTGCCCCAGTCTCTGAGCTCGTCATTCAACACTTCACTGTATTCCAGCGAAACTCTGTTTAATAATAATTCAAAGAAAGCCATTGGATAACTTTACACAATGCGCAATATAGGGTTCATAAGAGAATCAAATGCTATAAATAAGCATTTAAACGTAACACTACTCATGGCACATTATGCACCATTCACACAGGCTGTGCTACATTCATTTGTGTTAACCAATGCCCGTAGCACGTGACACGCCTCCAATGCGCCGTGAGCAGAAGCAACTTGGGCTCCACCGCAGACTCACAGATCTTCCTCGGTAGCGGATGAAGCAACTTCCAGCGAATCATTTGTTGCGGGTTCACTTTTTGTTCGGGTTACAGGCAGACCCTGCGAAACAGTTCTCGGCTCATTGGATTACATTTAAGAGAAGCGGATAGGAAAGTGACATTCTCTTCTTTTGAAACACCGAACGCGCACTCGCCAGGGTGGTCTTCTCTTCCCATGAAAGGACCACTGTGGCAGGTTTCTTCAAAAGCGTCAGTGTGAAGCTTTGACCGGTAAAAAGGATGTCCTTGGACAACGTGAATCATCTACCTGACTTTTAAACTTGTTGCATTTTCTCTAGAACAGATCCGATAGCGCGTTTCGGATACTTTGTGCGTAACGGCAGAACAGCGATTCAAAGTGGACTATAACTGATGATCTGTGTGTAAAAACCTGCACTTTTGCAACAAAATATATTTATGAGGAGGTAAGTTGTTTCTCTTGCTTGTGCGCAATAGGTTACATAGTAAAAAAAAAGGTCAATTCAAAAAGTATTTGTCCGAAAAGGCGGTCTTTTCATGCACACACACCATCATTCCATTGTGCGCTCACAGTAATTCCATTCCACCTTGCCATTCGAATGGTTTGATCTTCATAAATATTATGGCTCACTGTGCAGTGTTCTGAAATAGTCTTCCTTGAACTTTGCATCAAGTAACAGCGCATTGTGACTTTCCAGATGTCCTTTCTGTTCGTGGCGGATCTGTGAGCGCGAAACCTGCTTCAGTCTCACCGGGTCGCGCACATTGGGTCAGCATGGCAGCCGGAGTCGCCGCGTGGCTACCGTTTGCGCGCGCCGCGGCCATAGGATGGATGCCCGTGGCGAGCACCCCGATGCCGCCGCCTCCACGGGAAAAGAGGCGAGGTCAGGACGGCCTGATTATCTTAAACGTCAGCGGCACTAGGTTTCAAACTTGGCGGAATACTTTGGAGAGGTACCCTGACACCTTACTAGGGAGCACGGAGCGCGACTTCTTCTTCCACGAGGAGTCCAACGAGTACTTTTTCGACCGCGACCCGGACATCTTCAGGCACATCCTCAACTTCTACCGAACCGGGAAGCTGCACTACCCTCGCCACGAGTGCATCTCCGCCTATGACGAGGAGCTGGCCTTCTTCGGCATCATTCCTGAGATAATAGGGGACTGCTGTTATGAGGAGTACAAAGATCGCAGGAGGGAGAACACGGAGAGGATCCAAGACGATGAGGAGAACGAAAACAGCAAGGACATGGTGCCGCCGGATATGTCGTTCCGCGAGACCATGTGGCGCGCGTTCGAGAACCCGCACACGAGCACCATGGCGCTGGTGTTCTATTACGTCACGGGATTTTTCATCGCCGTCTCCGTGATGGCCAACGTGGTGGAGACGGTCCCGTGCCGCAGCGAGCAAAACCGGGCGAAGGAGGTGTCTTGCGGGGAGCGCTACGCCGTCGCGTTCTTCTGTCTGGATACGGCCTGCGTCATGATCTTCACTGTTGAGTACCTGCTGCGTCTGATCGCCGCGCCCAGCAGGTACAAGTTCGTCAAGAGTGTCATGAGCATCATTGACGTGGTGGCCATCATGCCTTACTATATAGGCCTGGTCATGGCAGACAACGAGGACGTAAGCGGGGCCTTCGTCACCCTCAGGGTCTTCAGGGTCTTTCGGATTTTCAAATTTTCGCGGCACTCCGCGGGACTGCGCATCCTGGGGTACACGCTCAAGAGCTGCGCGTCCGAGCTGGGCTTCCTGCTCTTCTCGCTCACCATGGCCATCATCATCTTTGCCACCGTCATGTTCTACGCAGAGAAGGGCTCCACCTCCAGCAAGTTCACCAGCATACCGGCGGCTTTCTGGTACACCATCGTCACCATGACAACGCTCGGGTGAGTCGATGTTGTTGCGATGCGCAAACTTGCTAGGGAATGAGCTTCTTCTGTCATGACTGCTTCAAAGCAGCCCTTTTACACCAACGCGTCAGAGAGGTTGAGCTGGAGATAGAATACATCAAGGGCAGGGGGAGATCAATAAAAGTGAAATAAATCAAAGAAATAGACTCCCTCTCTAGACTGTCTCTCTCCTTTCTCAATCTGGCCAGTGAGACAGAGGCCATCCTTTACTGCCTCATTGCTGGAAAAGACAAGACCTATAAAGCTATTTGATTTTTTTCTGCAATATTTTGTGCCATATGCACACACATCACAGGCAATTTAAAGACTTTTATGTAGTTTGTATACTTTTATTGCTGCTTTAATAATTAATATAAAATTAAATTAAAATAAAATTATATGTTAAACTAAATATTTTATAATGTATTTTACAAAAAAAAATATTTATATTGTATTAATATAAAATATGAAATATATCTAAACTTTCAGCAAGATTTTAATGAACATTAAACATGCAAGGAAAACCGCAATGCTGTGCAGACAATGAATACACAAGTGGGCATGGTGATAAGAACTTAAATTGGCATCAGTTTGCCTGTGACAACTGTGTCATGTAAAACCAGTAACAGTTTCTGACAGTTTAGGGAATTACATTTTAGACTTATTAATAGTATTTATCTCCGAAGGTGTCATATTTGTCGCCAGTGTCAGACTGAGCACAGGCTCTTCCTTCCGTTGGAAGCCTTCCTTGTTTATACCCAACCATCTCTATGTGCCTTTGGCAGAATGTTGTAATTTCCACACAGTCAATGAACACATAGAGAGACATGGCTGATTCATGTGACTTTAAGCACTAAAGGCGATAACAATAATGCATTCCCTATTGATGTGCTATTTATTCATTAATCTCATCACTCGACACCTCAGCGTGGCTTCTCTGAGCCTCCCACCTGTGCTGAGCGGGTGCTATCCGGGTGCGGAATCTGCCCTTCCCATGGCTGCACTCTGCTGCTCGGAGACGACCAATTCTTTGCTGGCGGGCCGACACGGTCCCGAGTCACACTCGAGGGGATTAATCAAACCACATGCCCCAGTACACATCCCGTGCTTTGATCGGCACGCCTTTGAAGAGCATTACTGTGTGTGTCATAACGTGTATTGCGAGCGTCAATCTGACGCCTGCATCTGGCTGATATGATGCAGCCTTCAAACGTAAATACGATCGGAATCTTTTGGTTTTGAGGTTTTAGTTTTGAAATAGGTGCTTGGGACTTGTTTTATACTGTCTGCTTCTCTTTACATATGACTAATGTTGTCTTTGAAGTCAGAAGTTCCTCCTTTAGACACCACAAACCTTCAGTAATAAGAAATTGAGGTTGTTAGAGAATGTGCATGTCCTTGTAATACATAAAGAGTTATGGATCACAGACTCCCCCTCTGCTTTACTGTCAGGTCTACATTGCCCTAAGAAAATGGTTTGGAGATGAGTGAAGGGGGGAAAAGAGATCCAGTATGAGTGAGAGAAAGAGAAAATCACATTGTGTGCAATTTGTGTCCTGCAGTTTTTTGCCTGTCAAATCGGATGACATCAATGATAAAATGAAATTACGCGCTGACTCTCAGCACTGTCTTAATGTTAGGAACGCAGTGTTTGTGTGTGTGTGTGTTTGGGAGAGATGATGATGACTTGTTGGAGCCAGCTGGTTATGAACTGTCTTCCAAACAGACCCACAGCTGCAGGGCTTCAGTGATGCGGCCCATACACTCATCTCCTCTCTCTGCAGGCAGGCATGCTGTTCCTCATTTCAGATTTTATTGCATTGCCTCAGTGAGCCTATCAAGAGGAGCACGCAGGGGGGCTGTCGCTACAGCAGAGATCTGACCTGGCAAAGTCAACTTCATCCTGTGATGAGCAATAGCCAAATCTTGGGATGTCAAACCGGGCTATGTCTTGAGACTATTTCATGTTTGAGTGGCTACAGCTTTATCTGGAAAAAACAAAACAAGTTTCACGTCGTAGATTGTTGCCTCTTAGGTTCGAGATCTCATCCTCTCTTTGTCTTGCTTGTTGAGTTCATCCAGTACCCCTTTGTCATGTCTGAAATCTCATTCCCTTCCCATTTCTTCTTAAACACACACTTGAGTGAGAGCCCAGTCCAGGCATTGCTAAACGACTTTACCTGCACTGATTGAACAAGAGCCTGGCTCTCTAAATGTATGCATCACTTTTTAATGCCTCATTTCCCAGACTGGAAGACAGGGATGGATCTGTGGCTCAGAGAGCAAGGGAAGTGATTTACAAGAGACGGCTGATTTAAATTGCGTGAACCTGGTTTTGGGTTTGGATTACTAGTAATGAAGCCATGTGATGGTCCTTTACCCAAGTGCAATTGGAGTCTGAGACCATTTCGACTTTCACCAAGGTTTTCACACTTGCTAGCTCAGGCTTCTTCAATCTGTCTGCATGAGAATGATTGAGAATTTTAATTATCCGTTAAGATAGCCTCTATCGTGCAGGACTGATACCTGAATGCCTCAACCAGATTTAGCCCAAGTTTTGGGTATATGCACCAGGGACATTGATGTAATATCTCTGAAGTGCCAGAGATATTTATTCAACAATGTCATAATATTCACCTACAGTAAGTGCAGTCCTGACCGTGACATACCTTTAGTCCAGGGTTGTCCAATTCTGCATCTGAAGGGACACTTTCCATTTCCATTTATTCATTTAGCTGACGCTTTTATCCAAAGCGACTTACAATGGGCTTTATGCCCAGCTGCACTACTTCCTGAACTTCAGCCAGCTTCTTGTTTCCTGTCTGCCGTTATTGGCCAAATTGATTAATTCAGGTGTGTCTGATTATTGTTGCCATGACAACTGAGGTCAGGCACACCTGGATTAATCAATTTGGCCAATAACTGCAGACAGGAAACAAGGAGCTGGCTGAAGTTCAGGAAGTAGTGCAGCTGGGCATAAAGCCCATTGCAGGTCACACGCCTCTGGAGCAACTTGGGGTTAGGTGTCTTGCTCATTGGTGCACATTGGGTCTCTCACACCAAAGGCATGTGTCTTGTCCACTGCACCATCACCACCCCCTTAACTTTCCCCGCAACTTAAGCTCCAACACACCTGCCTGTACGTTTTTAGAGGTCCTAGATACCTCGATTATCTGGTTCAGGTGTGAGCTAAACTCCGCTGGACTATGGCGCTCCCGGAGTAGGAATGGATACCCCTGATTCGGACTCATTTGGTGAAGAGACTGAACAAATCCATTAATTGTCTCTAATTTGCCTGTGATCTGGCATCAACGTTCAGTCCTCGCAGAGTTCTGCTCTTCCTAGAGCCGAGAGGGAGGAGACGAGGGACGGGATGCGACTTTGGTTCACAGTACGAATGGCCTCCGCTTCACTGGCCCCTATCGCCTCTTTAATGGACTCATTTTCTGGCATAGGCTGATTTTGCCCAGCTCAATTAAATCAGCAGCATTTTAATTGGCTTATGCACCGTCAAACGGGATCTATTAAGTGAGCAGCTGTCAGAGCTGAAGACATGCAGATATGAGTGCGAGGGAGAGTGAGAACGCTGAACGGGGGTAAATACATCAGCTTTAAAGCACTCGGGTACAATGATAATGTCTTGTAAATGAAATGCCCCCATGATCCTCCGCACAACACATCATTCTTTTCAGTGAAATGCACTTCACTTGGTTCATTCTCCCCTCTTCCAATCCTCTCACCCCCCTCTTCCTTCGGGGTTATGAAGGCACATAAAGAGTCCTACGGAGAGGTTGTAAAGTGATTGATGGAGTAGCATGGAGAGTCTATTAAACTATCTGAAGTCACCCTGCATCAGGTCAATTAGGGCCAGAGGCTTCAACGCCCACCGGCTATGGATCCCCTCCCCAGGATATGTCACACAAAACAGGGTGGATTAATCTCCCATGTTCATCGTGGTCACCGTGGGTTAAGCAATAGGCATAATTTCTTCTACGGGAAAAGATCGTAAGTTCATAGTGCATGAAAGAAGAGGCTTTCGACACTCTGTTCAAAGCGAAAGATTGAATC